>RXPK01000192.1:2755962-2839004 GCA_004143645.1 Protaetia brevitarsis | reverse complement strand
TTCAAAGTTCCACTCTTCTTCTTCCTTGTGGAACGTATATCGTGTTTGTTTGGGTTAACACTCAGCTTTGCCCTGCTGCACCAACTACAAATGGCGCTAATCACCTGTTGGACAGTTGAGGAAATATCCGATACTCGTAATAGTATTACATTATCCTCCGCATAGGTTAGCACTTCGGATCCAAGCGCTTCAATAATAGCCAATAAGTTGTCCACCAGAAGTAACCAAAGCAATGGAGACAAAATCTCCTCCTACAGACAGCCTCTTCCCAGTCTAAACTTGACTTCCTTCCCGTTTAGAGTCGTTATCATAAGCCTGTTCGCAAGCATAGCAGCGATCCAGTCTGCTATGATCGGTTCTACGCCGCGAGCTTTAACCGCTTTGCACAGAGATAAGCGAATTGCATTATTAAATGCTCACTCTATGTCCACCAATACCATTCGAGAGAATTCGAAATTCTGGAGACTGGAGATCCCCAAAAAACATAATTATTAAAAAGTATCATACAGCTTCCTCTCCTCAGTGTTATATCATTAAAAACAATTGTAATCATAATAAGTAAAGTCCCAAAAATATTGGTGTAATTAAATGAATTGGAATAATAAAGAGTTCAAGTTCCAATCTTGTTTATTTTATTTTATTTTTTTATTTTATTGAAAATAAAATAAATAAGATGGACTGAATCAATTTCCAATCACTTGGGTTATGTTCTCTCTGCGACTTTCAATAGAATTAATTTTAATCTTATTAAAACAAAATCATCCTTTTTTCTTTCTCTTTTTTTAATAAATAGTAATTGTCAAAAATTTAGAATATATGTCTAAATTATTATCCACCAGGCAATTTTTTTAACTTATTCGCAGCTCAGGCAAAGTTGTTCTCTGCACAGAGGTGTAGATTATTAATAGTCGCAATTAATTGTAATCATTGTCCGTACAAATCAATAATTATGTGACCGTATGGAGGCTTTTAAAAGCAAGGAGTGTCAAACCCTTTCTTTTGCTGCGGAACTTCAACTTTAGGGGATGCAACTTGCCTTTCAGAAGTTGGTTATAATATTTTTGTCATCAAATACTATATACGGACCTGATTTAAGTAATTACACAGGGTCTTCACAAAATTATGATTTTATGTCATACTTTCTTATTTTAATGAGATAGTCCATACATATATTATACTGGATGAGTTTTTTATCTTGAGACAACGGAATATCTCTAAAACACTGCATCAAATCAAAAAAAAATCTTAATAAGATTTGTTATAATGTAAGGGCCTCACTGAATGGTGTCGAACTCGATGTTCGTGCGCAGTTTAATAACTGTAGTATTTCAAAATGGACTGCCATTCACGGTAAAAATTATGAGAATGAAATAATAAATATAATAAGGGAGTTATTTTGAAAACTTCATCATAATATTGTTTTAAGTAAAAAGCAAGCCATTTGCTTAAGTAAACAAACAAAGAAAATAAAAATTGTGTTTCCCATTCTTCGTAAGAAATGCACCCACTTACACTTAGAATATCTATTATATTTTACTCGACGATCTACGCTTAAATAACTCATGTGCTGTGTGTCGTCTTATATTTTCGTCGATATAAAATCACAAAAACACCTCAATAGTTTTGCGTTAGTTAGGTGGGGAATGTAAAGAGTTGCCCTTGTACGTGAGTTAAAAACTAAATATATGCAATTCCGAAGGAAATACGTTAGTATTTATATTTAGGCAGAGAAGTATCCTCAATAAGAACTTATATTTTTCATTTTAAAATTACTTCTAAATTTGTATAAGTCCATAATTTTTTTGTGTCGGTATTATTTTAGTTAGCCATAAACGAGGTAATAAATCATTGCAAGCTGAGATAAACTGATTCAAAACTTTGTAAAATTAATAAAATGTGGAGGGGGAGGGAGTTGACCCGAGATTGGCCCCACCATTCAGTATTGTCACGAGCCGCCACTGGTAAAATTACGTCAGGCACTCTAAAACTGTCACATTTATATATGATAATTTTCGAGTTATGCGTGTTTGAATGTAGGCATATATTACGTCCTGACAGAGAACAGGCAAAATGAAATAAGATGAATGTGTAATTGAACTAATTTTTATAGCTTGTATGTACCAACTTTAACAAATTAAATGCGAATCTAAGCTCCACAATCTTTATTTATGCAACCAAAACGACATGTACTGCATATATAGCGATGCGTAATTCAGAATTGTTCGCAAATAATGTTTAATTCATATTTTAGTGTAGGTACTATAGCTTAGGTTGCATGAACAATGGAAGATTTGTGGAGCCTAGACTCGCATTTAATTTGTGAAAGATGGTACATACATGCATACCATAAGTACATAATGCGTGGTTAGCCCAATAAAAGTACCTTTAGTAAATTTAAACTTTATTATGTCTTAAAATCAAGTTATAATAGCAAATTTTTAATAATCTACTATACCACGCCTATATATATGGCATTTAATCCATCAAATTTCACATGCTCGCAGCTCTTGGTATTAATTACTTCTAATTTAAACTATTTTTCGCTACCTAAAACGAAATAAATAATATTAACGTCTTATAATTGGTAACTGGGACGACCCAAAATTAATACCGATTATGCAAATAGTCTGCGTAGATGTTAGTTACTTCTTTTTTCTTATACGGTATGAAATTGAAAATTAATTTGCAGCAGAACTTAGGTGAAAAAAATTCAATCCGCTTTATTTTTGTTTTAACAAAAATTATTGTTTTTATTCTGGGTTTTCGATACGTTACATTTGTCGTGTGTATAACCAATAAAATTTTATATGCACAAATCTGGTATGAATACTTTAAAATTTGAAAATGTATACCAGATCAAGTCAGATTATATACACTCTGTATACATAGCAATTACTTTTTTTCTTTAATATCCGACCTAAATTAAAGGTATCCAAGGTAACAAAATGGCGAATGCCCGTCCTGCGCACGACACGTGTCAATTAATAACCGAAGCACGTGTTCGCATAATAGATTAGCACACTCATTTCTCCCTTCTTTGTGTGATACAACCACATTAACATTGTATAACGAAGCATAAGCGTATTTCGGTTCCTATATGTATGTATATAGGCGACGGATTCGTACAGAAAATGTATTTCGAACATAATGGGTGTCGTATTCCGTTCCAACGCCTAATAATTTTTAGGGAACATCAAAACGTCATGTTACACTAAAAGATTATATTTTTACGCGCGACAAGTAAATGTATTCTATCGCGATCTCCGTTCGATGCGCGGGTATAAATTTTAATATACGGAGGGTCGCGTCCGTTGAAGTGAGGCGAAAAGAAACCGTGTGTCCGAAACAGATTTAAATCACGAACACCTCTTTCTCCGGTTTTTATCTGACGACCACAAATTTGTCTATATATTTTTAACTTTTATTTTCGTGGCCACGGAACGGCAGGGTGCTATTGTGAGGAATATTTACACCCTCACACCCTTAATAAATTATTCTCAGATTTTATCTCTCGCGCCGCTCATATATTCGACGGTTGTTTGTTATTGCCCGTGCGTGAGGGTCAACTAAAGATACTTAGTCCACGATTATTACACTTTAAATATTGTCTTTTTATTTTCGTGTCATTCCAAAAGCCCATGAGCAGAGTGAATGAAAGAACCACAGGCTGTTCATAATGGAAAAACATGTAACGAAAAACGTAATATGTAATATCTGCCTACGCTAATCATTTATATTATTTGCGAGTAGGTACAATAAATTTCGATATCTGAAAATATTTTGTGTTTATTCTTATATACGGACAGTTATAGAACTTTATTAGCCAAATAGGGAAAGTTTTGACATATATTCAAAAGAGATTCACAATTAAAGTCAGAACTACAAGAAGAAGACCCTTACGTCATTAATGAATTAAGTCAGTGCTTAATGTCATGTTAAATACCGTACTTCCGGCAGTATGGCGCACACATAATGTCAAACTACAGCATTAACAATATTTTGTAGCGCACTTATAGAAAAAAGAACCCAGCCAGTTTTAGTAAAAGATAAGATAAATAAGATCGGAGTCTAGAAACAGCCTAAATGACCGCAGCGTGTTGTGTTAAAATATCGTAATATACTCAAAAAATATATGTACGGAATTACTACTACAATATTTCGCTTGAAGAAAAAAATTGTAACCTTTCATTACAAAATGTTATACTCTCAATGCAATGTCATAGCGGTTTTTTTTTGTCCGGAAACACTGTAGCCTCTTGACTTTTGTATTTAGTCTTCCATTTCTTTTAACCATTAAATTATACCATCCATTACAGGATCCTAATATCCTGCACTAACCTATACAGGTCTCACACTAGTTAATCGAAGTAATCCTCCGGTTTCATTTTCTCTAACAATTACCTGTTTTTTTGCGTCGGGAGCCTCACATTCACATAGAATGTGGTAAGCGTTCCTTCTCCTCTTTTTACAAAGTCTGGTATCTCCAATGTTGATCGCAATTTTATGTAGGTGTCCTGTCAGTGTACAGTGTCCTGTTAGGAAACGTATTGCGATGCGAAGATAATTCGCTACTAAGCTGCAGTAGTTCTTCAGCCTTCTTTTTTTGATGGTTCCTTAATAAAGGTCTTAGCATGAGTTTGCTTAGTTGTATTATTTCAGCATTCTTTTGTTTCTCTTTGACCCAACATCTTACCTGTTCGCGTACTGCACTTTTAGGCACTCCTAGTACAGGTCTAGGCATGTATATGAAGCAGATGATTCCTTTCTTGCTAACTCACCGGTTTTTTCGTTTGCTTCGTTTGCTGAATGTCCGTGTCCCCACAGTATAGTGATTTTGTTGCGGTTTGTAAGGTAATTCAGTTCTCGAACACATTCTCGAACCAGTCTTGATTGTATCTTGGCGTTCACCCAGTGCTCTCAGTATCGCCTGACTGTAGCAATATATATCCGTTATTTTATAAGGCCGCTCTGATGATATCAATTGTACAATGCAACATTATGTGTGCATCTACTTGAAAAACCGTGGCATATTTTCCTAGTGGAAGGGTGATCGTGATCATTTTATTCCTCACTCTGCTATAGATTCCATCTCCAGTCCCATTTCCGGTTTTTGATCCGTCTGTAAACCTGATTTATTCTCCGAACCTGTCTCTGTAGTTGGATTGATTCCAGCTTATCTGATCCGTGATTTCCATCTCGAAATTTCTGTTAAAAAAAACATGTCAAAATCATGTGTAGTCTGATCTCATTTCCAAAAGGTTTTCCTTCCACATGCCTTTCGCAAGCAAATCATCTTGTTATGTTCAGTTATAGCAGTTCGCTGCTGCACCTTTGTCCACCATACCAGCGATGCATATTAATTGGGTCTTAACCTCTAAACCATGAGCTCTTCTAGCAAACATAACAGTTACTAAATTACTGTATTTAATATTTTCTAGTATATTTGTACCAAAATGTGGAGAAAGATATTATAATTTAATAATAATTTGACTACAGCATATAGTTTTTTGTCACAATGCTACGTAAAGTTTTGCGTATATGTATTCTGGATTGCACCCGGTTTCGAATTTAAATTGTATTTGTTCAGCCGGTTGGTTTGTAGAGCAAGGATAGAGTTTCCGCTATTCTAATTTTGTTTATTTTGAAAAGATTTGTTAATTGATTTAATTGTTGTATTTTTATTTGTTCAGTTGTGTAAAGTTTATTTCATTTATTTGTACATTTTTGCGTACACAGGATTGTATATAGTTTATATGCTAGTATTTTCTTTGGGTGCGTTGCGGCTTCATCGCACGCAGATGTAAATTTCACATATATGACTGTGTTACCTTGAGGCCCTCGCAGTTACCAGATTGACGAGCGGGAGTACTGTTTTGTTTTAGTTTTCTTGATTACCGTTTTTGGTAATTCATTTTTATTTTAAGATGTAGTTCGTTTGTTTTGAAATTTTAAAATCGTCCATCTAGCAAACTCAGTTATTATAGGTGTTATAATCGTTGGCACAATTTATATGTAAGGCTCTTTAATAATTTCGTTTTAGAAGTGATCGCGTTTAGAGTTTAAATTTCCGTTTTTTTTTTAGTTTTCAATTGTATTGTATTTAATCACCTCGGGTAGGTGAAGAAAGCTTGAGCTTGATTTTAAATTTCATTTTGATTTTGGTTGTTTCTCCACGTTAATTTAATTAAATTTTAGTTTGCTTTGAATTTTTGAGACCACGTGGATTTTTTGTGGTATAGAAATTCCTTCTAGAACGAATCCACTAATTTGTTTGCTAAAGATTTGCATTCTCTCTTTTAATTGTAAATCACGAAGGGGTTATTTTAATCCAAAACATTCGGTCTTAAGGTTTTTTCCCCTGTTGTTTGTAATTAAATGTTTTTTTTTCTTTTTTCTTTTTAAACAATAAATTTAATGATTGTAAATATCATTTTAAAATTACAGTTCTTTTATTTCTTGAATTAGCCATTTCAATTATTGGGGATTTTAAAGAAAGTCAATTTTACAACGCCCACTATTACTTTTCATGAAAGTTACTCTGAGATCTAAGAATCTCTTGCGCCCTTTTGAATTTTTATTTGCTGAGCTAGTTAAATTAATTTTGTCATTTTTAATTTCTTTAAACATATATGCTTGGACAATCAGTTCACAGCAGTATGTACCTATATACATATAATGAATTTAATTGTAAATATTCATCTTCGGAATTGTAGGTCCTATAGAAATAAAAATTTCAATGAAGGCGTCTGTTATTTTTTATTTTAAATTGCAACGTTTCGTTGTTCTTTAACATCATCAATGGCATGAGTAATTGAAGTGCACAGTTGTGTTATAAATATTAGGATGATTTCAATAATCGGAATATCTGAATCGAAAGGCTATGATATTCGGAATAATATTCCGATTCCATATTTCACTCAACATACTTGTTTAAGTTGTATATATTCGGATGATTTCAATAATTGGAATAGCCGAATCGGAATAATATTGGTAATGTGATATCTAAAAGAAAAAAATTTCAATAGGCAGTAGGGAAGATCAAAGGACATCGTGAAAAGGGTAATTACACAAAAAAAATCAGAGTCATCCGTTTCCGAATCGGAATCCAATAATCGGAATCATCCGAATATTTTAATAATCGAAATCAACGGATATTTTAATTCGGAAACTCACAACACTAGTGCACAGTAAAAAAATTACACAGTAGTATTCCTGGTAATTGTCCGCCAGGAAAACTACTGTAATTTTATAGATGAGAGTGAAAATTTCAATATAACTTCTTACCCTTAATATCAAGTATGATTGCTGTAAATTTAAGGATCATTTCCGATATATTTAAACGCTGTCAGAAATTTACATCAAAGTTTTTGACTTTTACATTAATTATTTGCTTATTTACTGAGAAACTATAAAGTTTCAGTAATTTTCCTGTAAAAAAATTCCAAAAACAGTGATAATATTGTAAAATAAAACAGGATTATTACTTCATTATTACAGAAACTTTTTACTGTGTGTATTTGTTTCTATCTTATTGAATTCTCACATATATTTTATACATATATTAAATATGTGCGTTAGGGTTAATTAAAATTTTTATTTCTATTGAACCTACAATTACCAATATGAATATTTACAATTAAATTCATTATAGAACAATAAGGTCAACTTAAAATAAAAGGATCATACCTGTATATACATAGATTAAATGGAATAGCGACCGGATTTTTGTAAACAATTAGGATAATATTCGGGTATTCGGTCTGTTGAACCAAACTAAATAAATTTGTTCGCGTCGCATGAACTATTTACACTATTATGCACTTTAAGAATTTTTGTGTTCATGTCGACATGAGATTCGTTGAACTCTTATTAGTTTCACGTCGCAGGTTCCTGGCGGAAAGTGCAGAACTATCTGCACTTGCTTTGATTTAATTGACATTTGTCAACGGCTGTTAAACAAATGTAGGTTATTGAATGAGTAAATTAACTTCCAAAATATGTAAGTTAGTATAGAAATCACGGTGAAATAAGCTCGTATTCATCGAGATGAATTTGGCAATGTTAACTGTATTCAAAATAACATTTATTGTGAGTTAGAAGGTAATTATTGAAAATATAAGTAATGGGTTTATGATTCTATTATCCTCATCTTCTGAGGCTGAATCACAAAGTAACGATACGACACAACTTCGCATTTTTTTTTTACTTTTCTCTAAAAAGTGATGAATTAAGATTGTTCTGTTAACTTGTTAAGTGCGGAAATTTGTGTTCATGTGGCTTACTTGAACTTTTTGCACTAAAAAGTTTTTTTTTAGTTTTAGCTGCACCTAATTCAACTTAAGTACACCCTAGTTCATGCGACGCGAACAAACTTATTACCTCAATATTTCGTTATTATTTTATAACATCATCAGGAGGCAAAAGTTATAGGACGTAAAAATAAACTGACAGCTGAAAAAAGTCAAAAAAGTTTTTTTTGAGTATTTAATTTGATTCAACAGAATACCCGAATATTAATCCTAATTGTTTATAGATAAGCATATAGATTGCTGGATAGATGCATTTATCCAGTGGATGCAAACAGTGTATAGGACATATCAAACAATATCCATAAGATAAGCATACAAACGTAAGAAGTAGCACTACATTTACTCAAGCAAAGCAATAAAACCCCTCTACGTAGTAGACACAGCAATACATTTCCCAATTATCTTAATCCGCACAAAATATTTTTAGAAACATTTAAATAAATTCTTTAGCGATTTTAGGATTGTGATGTAATTTTCCCTTTGTTTATATAGAACTCTAAACTTAAACTACAGAATAAAAATCTGACGTGTACGGCCACATATCTTTAAATTTGTTTATGAAATTGCATTTTTTTTCCTTACCGAGTTCTTTTTTTTATTTTGACCCACTACCAGGGTGAAATTTTAGCACAAGCATTAATATTGTAGCACTATATGTTTTAGGACATTACACGCAATGCACACTAAATGTCAACTACCAGATAGATCTTCTTACCGTAATCTGGAAAACACCATTTCAGATAAAATAACAAGTTAATAATAATAAGTAAAATATAAATTAAGGCAATAAAAATATATGAAAGATGTAAAAGGAAAAGTACAATAAAAAGATAATAAATAGAATGACATAAAAATTCTTACGAAATAAGAATTACTATCCAAGGACCAAGGAATATAAAAGTATCTAATTTAAATGACGTTAGCCTTAATAGAAGCCAATGTAGGCTTAGGAATAAATGTTAGAATTACCGATTGTGGTACACAATGACAGCTTTTTAGAGTCACTTTACTAACTTATTTTACACTCTAATTAAACAACTAAACTTACCTTCTTGTATTATAGTTGGTGCCTGGTAGATGATATAATGTTCATATGTTCTAATATATTTTTTAAATCGAGCCTCCATACGTCACAAATATAATATTGCAATTCTCACGTATGCATTTTACCAATTCTTATCTAGGTATTTACCCAATTCATATTTTCTTAGCGTTATATATCCAAACATTACTGCTCTATCAATATTTGCCAACTTTTTATAACTATCACAGTAAAAACAACAAACTAAACTACTTGTTTCTTATAAACCCAAATAAAATTTCGCTAGTAAACAAAAACGTTTGACAAATATTCACTGAGCTAAGCGCATGCACTGATCTTCAAAATACATAATACAGTATGTATTTTTTGGAAGGTATAAAGGATTTTACAATGTGATATTCCATGAACAGCACAATGTATTATGTAGCTCTCCCTGATTTCGTTGACAATATGACAGTTTTACATCAAAAATACAACTGTAACATTTGCAAGAAATTTTATTAACATGTAACGCGAAAAGAGTAATAATGTGTTTGGCGACCCCGTAACTGAGTACACTCCTGTACATGTCTAGGCATCGACAAAATGAGATGGTCGATATGTACTTGTGGCACCTCGTTCCAAGCAACTTGAACTTCATGATTGATTAACTGTGCTAGAATCTGTGAAGGATAGTGCAAGTGGACAGTCTCCGTCCCATGGTATCCACACTAGTTCAGGGGATTTAAATCCCGGTGAATGGGGTGGCCACGCCAAAACATTAACACTTGCTTCTTAGAGAAACTCCATAGTTCGACGAGCAGTATGGGGACGTGCGTTGTCATGCTGAAAAAGGAAGTGCGAGCTGCCATTCTAGCTAATCCAGTAAAGTGGTTTGTAGAACATCATCAACAGAAGCGCAGCTATCATCCTGCCTTGAATAAAGAGAACTAGTGATGGGCTACCATAGGCAATAGCCCCCAAACCATGACTCCAACAGTACTGTGTACATGTCTCTCAACAGCAAATCTAATATCATGTCGCCCTCTACGCCGGCGTCCACCCTTCTACGGCCATCATGCACACCTAGACAGAATCGCGATTCATCGCTGAAGACGATATTATGCCATTCTACCACCCAATGCTGCCGTTGTCTGCACCCAAGTCTTAATTTTCTGTAATATCGAGAATCAACTGTTGATTTTCCCAATTTTATATTCATTATCTTCAGAAATATTTCGTGCACAAATTCGTACTAAATCGCGACTGCGCGCGAAAAAGGAGTTAAGTCAAAAAGCATACAAATTGGAGAACTGCAGTTGAAAGTGCACGTTAGGTTTCTTTAATTGGAGAACGTATAGCGAAAGAAATTCTGTCAAAGTAATTACTGGGTAATGAATAGTGTAAACTAATTAATACTTCATGCCCAAAGACTGGTGTAAATAATGCTTTGGAACTGACTTTTGATCGACATATCTCTTTATGCACCTTAAATTTGACGGAGTTAACTCCATTTGGTCTGATGCATATGTACTAGGTATGATAAGTATATAGCGAGCAATGTAATAGAATACCAAAAAGGATTTAACTCTTTTATTAAAAAGAAAGTAAGAAACAAATAATTCTTATATTTGTCATCACTTAATCTTCATGACCGATTATTTCATCCTCTTCTGAAGAGGAAGCATCAGGATACATGTCGATCTTGTCCTTTTCTGTTTTTAAATTCTTATAAAAATCCCACAGAGATTTTGAAATATAAGGTAATGTGTCAATTAAGTGTTAACTGTTATGAGATTTAGTCGTAGATACGCTAGTTTTGGTACAAAGAGTTCAGTTTTTAACCTTCCTCGTTTGTCAAACATTACGGTTTTAAAACTTTCATTTGGATCTAGCGATGTTTTATACGAAAAATCTCTAATATTTTTTTCATATCGAAGCCATGTCACTTCTGGCCAGTTAAATTTATTTCCTAAAATGTCAGATTTACGATTAGTTAAGGAAGTACCAAACAAACCATTGTAATCAAAAAAAGCTGTCCTTTCCATCTCATGTACTTGAAAAGGTTTTTTATTTTCTCTCTGCCTCATTAGCTGAGCCCAGTCATGGGGATGTTCAATTTTTTAGGATTAGAAGATTAATTAGCTTTTTCTTTTCAATTAGACTATGGTCGGTGTCACATTCCATGTGCGTATGGCCGGATACCAGAAATTTGTGATCAATTGTAGTTAGAGTTTCTGAATTTTGCAAAGCAAGTAAGCATGCAGCTGGCATGATGGATTTATTTTGACCACCACATGAATCCGAATACATAATTATGCGAGTGACTTTGAATCCAAATACCTTGTTAGATATTTATAAATGCATGATCCTATTTCATTTCCTGCCCTCTTAGCCATTGATTCGTAGCAGAGGTAACAATAAGCCTGGTAGGCGTACTTTTTTGAAGATGTTCTTCTTATGTAATGGCTTTCATAAGTCGGTATAAACAGAATATGATTTCGTGCAATAGTCTTGTCTTCATCAGATATTTTCTTTGGATTTTTTTGTCCCCCTTGCCCATCTTAACTTATTACACTGGAGATGCACTCTCTCTTTTTGCGTATTACAACTTCAATAAATTTGTTGCTAATGTCAAAAGTTTTGCAAAAACAATCTTTACACGTTTTATTTTGTTTTCCGATTACTATGAAGTAGTAGTTTGCTGTTTGCGTTCTTAATTTTGTTTACTAATGTCAGTTATACGAATTCGAATACGTTTCTTTTCTTGCAGTTGAATTAAAGTACCAATGTACTGACGTCTCCTATTACAATTGCCCATCTCCCAAAACTTTTCAAAAATGTGTAAACGTATTTCATCCTTAAATTTTTCTTTATATATATCACAAATCCTCGTTATTAATGGGTCATGCAAATGGCGGTATGTTAATATAACCCTTTTTGCGCAATATCAATAGCTAATTTTTAGGACTTATTCCCAAGTATAATTAATTTAGTATTTGCAAAAGCATTTATTGTTGATTTACTTCCTTTTGTCCGGTGCAAGAACATAACTCACTCATCTGAAATTTAACATAAACCTATTTTTCAAAAAATATGACTTAACTCCTTTTTCGCGCGCAATCGCGAAATGTAATTCTGTTTAATCTAGAGAATCTTAGATGAGATGAAAACTGATTGCTAAGATCAATGCGAGCACGGATTACTGTAAGAGTTTTCTCTTGTATAGATATCATTTTATTTATTATATTCATTTTCCAGAAAAGTCATTTTGTATTTCCAAGTGATTGTTTATTTTAATCGTTAACACGAACTTAAAAACTACTTTAAACTTGTTTACTTTCTAGAGAACAAGTAAGACAAACAGTTTTGGAGAGTTTTTTATGAACAAATTCTTAATTCCAAAATATTGTAGAAAAAGAATAATCAAAAAAAAAATGCTTCTTTCTGGGGAACTTCATATACGTACTTTAAACAAAAATAATTTACCTAACTTCTTCATCATCGATATGTACAAATAATTATAGATGCTGCTATTTTAAGTACCATATAACTCTTCAAGAGTGTATTTACAATTATGCAACCAATGCTCCAACTTCTGATTAACTCAAAGAAAATATATGCACAAAAAATATATTCCTGGCTTAAAATGTTCGTTACGGTATTTTTTACACATTTTACACAATTTACAAGGTTATGTAGCTACTATAGGAACAGAACTTTGAGTTGTGCTGTGAATAAAACGCAGTGAAATCAGTTGGAGAAAACTGGTTCCACTGCGTTTTATTCACAGACATGGTTGACAAGTTTGACAAGCTGTCTTTATCAATTCGCAGTGGCCTTTAATGTGGAGTATAGACTTGTTAAATTGCTCAACTACATATTAAGTTGCATACTTAACGGCTTGTGTCTCACCGAAGTTGGAGAAAACCCCTCTCAAAAATGGGCGAATGATATCCTAAGTACTAAAGGGTTTGCTTTCCTGCTATTAGTGTCAACCAGTGATGCTTTTTGAAATTATCTGTTTCACATTTTCGAAACTGTTAACCAAAAACAAATGACAGCCACCGTATTTTGCGATCTATCTAAACCATTTGATTGTTCCCCATTCACTTCTACTTAACAAACTTGAAAGGTATGGCTTTAGGGGCAAAGTTAACGACTGGATCCGCTCATATTTGACTGATCGTCGCCAATTTGTACGGTTGTAAGTTGACAAAGACAATGTATGTTGATGATAGTTGGCCGAATTATGTGTTGGTGTGCCGCAAGGCTCAGTGCTTGGACCGACGTTATTTTAAATATTTATTAATGACCTGGCACATGTAGCCCGCTAATCACACACGGTTCTTTTCGCCGACGATACATCCCTTACGTGGCACGCTTCAAATCGTGATGACCTACAGAGATTAAACAACGCCGACATTTCTAGGATTATTGAATGGTTTAATGCTAATGAAATTACTCTTAACACTGGCAAAACCAAATTGTTACTGTACAGACAACAAACCAACCTTAACATTGTTATTAATAGCAGTCTTTTATCCCCTGCTACTGATGTTAGATTTTTAGGTGTTACTGTGGATACCGGCTTGCGGTGGACCGAGCACATTGAGATGTTGTCGAAGGGCTTGTCATCAGCCTGTTATGCTCTAAGGATTATAAGGCTAGATCATGGGGCGCACTGCGAGAGGGGTTTTTTTGCGCTATTTGAGTCTCCTATGAGATATTGTATTTCTTGTTGGGGCTTCACCACTACAACGACTTTATTCGAAATTTTTAAATTACAAAAACAGGCTGTGCGGCTGATTAGTGGAGAGGACAACAGAGCTCATTGTCGTCCGCTGTTTGTTTCCCAAAAAATTTTGACTTTATACTCACTAATTATCTCTACTAATAATTCTCCTAATTTAACTGCATTTCGACGCAATTGAAAATGATGTTACTAAATCAACTTTTTATTCATTTGACAAATTTAATAATCATAACATCCTCATAGTGAACGTGTTTATTGTTTTATTTTTATTTATTATATTTTTTATATGTTTATGTAATGTCCGACAACATGCACTTGTTTATTGGCAATAAATCTATAACGCATCTATTTTGTTTGTGATTTGTGGTGGCCAATTTCGCCAAAGGACAAACCAACATCTCGATAGGCAACCCCTGCCTAAGTCACTAACTCGGTAATAATTTTGCCGTCTTCGAACGATAAGCATTTTGTTACGCTTAATATTCGTAGACGGACGTGCAATAACTAAACATTTCTGTACTAGTCAGCTCTCATAAACAGGTTTCTTCACAGAAGAATTCAAAGATAAGAAGTTCACATTCCTTGCCATTGCTTGCTTTAAATATAGTCATTCAGGTGCCAAAAAATCAAGTTGAACAAATGATTCCTTCTGGGTGTAACACTTCTAATGTCACTGAGTATATATTATAGAAAAATACATCAATTTTTATCAGAGCATATACTGCTTTATTTCATTCTTAAATGTTCTAAAACCAGAATTAGGGGATAGTGTATTGTGGATTCAAACCAACTCAGCAGCATTTCCTAATTACAAATATAAAGAAATAAAATTATTTATCTTAAAAATTATGGAACATCTGCAATAAGCCTTTACAACTTTCAATTAAAGCTCTGCGGCTGTTATTCTTTTTAACCTGAAAACCTATCGACTGAAGTATGTGATTCGCGCTGCTGTTCTCTAATTGGTACTGTAATTTTGTTTACCGGTAGTACATTATTAAATAACTTCGCTGCAACTTGTCTTCCTCTAAAGTAAAATACTGGAATCATATGACATTTAAGAACAACAATATTCGTAACTTATTTTGTATAAGAATGACCTTATATAATTATTATAACATATAATTATAAGTCAATATTTTTTATACCTTGCCAAACTACAATTAATAACATGGAATTAATAAATTGAAAATACTTCCTAGGTATAGCTATATTTTGTGATGCCGAACTATTTATACCCATTTTTACAGAACAACTACTTAATTGCAAGGTATTAGACCCCAGAGATTCTACTTAAAATAATTTATGGGGTTTAATTTTAAAGAGACAACATTCACGATAAAATTGGTATCAACCATACATCACTACTCATCCATTAAATTAAATTTTACAAAATTCTACCGTAGACGCAAGCATTTTTTTTGTAGTTCCCGATGAACATCAGCTGCAAAACGTATACCCCCATGTTTAATTTGATTACTAATGGCAGGGTAGTATATCGATTACTTACTGCATCACGGACCGCGTATTCCATGTTTACCGAAGCTCATTTGATAAATAATGATAATAATTAGCACAATTAAATACTTCCGATGGGGCAGCAACTATCTCAAAAACGTTATTACATCCTGTTTAAAGAATGTAGATGCTTTTATTACATTTACAAAAAATAATTTTAATTTCTTAATTTATCAGATGTAATATAAAGATGTAAATGCTATTAGAAATAAAAGGTTATAAGTTATAACATTTTTTTCATTTCAAAAATTGCATTATTCACGTGCTTGAGTTTGATAATCCAGTTAACTTAGTTGCTGAAAGAATGTTTTTTTTTTTACCAACACAGACGATTATATGTAATACTGCTTCGTTTTAACGATGAGCTTTGTTTTTTCTAACAAATTTTCTGTGAATAATTAATAATAGCACATATTGCTGTTCGGATCAATCTTTCATTTACTACTGCTAGCTACTACTAGCAATAGTTTTGGCCTGGGTCATCCTCAGACTTCAGTGTCGATCTGGATAGCATCAAATAAATGACGTCAATAAATTTACAAAAAAAATATATTGCATACACAACATGTTAAAATTTTAAATTTTGATTGTTTTCGTATTTTATAAAGAACTGTTTCAAACTCCTTTTGAGGATTTAAAATTATATAAAAAATACAATATATTAATTTTGAATTATATATGGTTAAAAGGTAGTATGTTATATTTCTTCGTGTCGCGCATAAAGGTCAAAAGATCCATCAGATCTCCATTTCACAGTTTAATCATATATAATTAAAAATTAATTTCGATTTATTCTTTCCATTAGTTTCTCCTTGTATTATTGATGTTCTCATGGTTATTGGCGGATATCCTTTCATTGAATATCAAACAAAAACAACATTAAATAAATCTCAACAAAATACATTCTTAATTCAAAGTATTTACACCCAGCAAACATTTTTAATTATCAAAATTTAAAGCAGATGTTCAAAAATATATCTTCTTTCTGTTTCTACCCTCTTTTGCAAATTTTGGGATACTTTTTCAATAATTCTACAAAATGGATGGAAATGTTTTCCTCTTTCTATTCTTCCCGTTTTTCTATGTGGATGGCTCTTTCTTATACACAAGTTTTTTTAGGTAGTTCCAAATATAAAAGGAATCACGGACATCGTATTACATTAAAACAATCATTTTTTGATAGTTTTGACTTTTAATCATGATTAATTAAATATAATGTTTGTTTGGTAGATTGATAATAAACAATTACCATAGCCTACCAAACATCGATAATGTAGTTTCTGCAAATCATAGACAAATGACGAATTCCTTTCTATTTTCAAAAAAAAAACGTATTATGAGCTTTGTATTTTATTTAGTTATATCGCGTTTATATAAGCTAATTTGAAAACTAATTCATTGGATTTATTTAAAAATAATTATCTACAAAATCCTGCGAGTCGTCACAAATAATTAGTATGAATCAAAACGGCTTTACGTAAGGCTTAATTTAGCATAATAAAAAATATAAGCTGCTATTTAAAAAATCAAGTTACCTTGAGCTAAAGCTAAGCAAATGTTCAGGACTATAGTGGACACCTATATATAATTATATTGATTTTAATTTAATTGTTGTATCAAGTTTAGAATATGAATATTTAAAACAAATGCATATGCAAACTACGCCGCCTTAACTGAAAGCTTGCAGCTGGGCCTTTTTTTTACAAAAGCGTAAATAATACCGTTGTTATTTCAGATAGCCATATAGTAGCTTATATAAAGTGATATTATTTTTTTTTTCATAAAATTTAAAAATGGAATAATATATAGGGTGCTCCATTTAAAATAACGGAGTAATTATCCGTTCTGCTACTTTTGCAACACTCTGTATAGTCAAAAATATTTTTAAGTGATGCAGCATTGAATTCTGTAAAAACTTTTGTACAAGGTGTCCAAAAAGGGTATAAGCACCATAATTTGTGTATAAATAAAAAACCTAAAATATCTGATCAGTTATTTATGAAAAAATAAAGTGAACAATGGAAATTTATGAGCCAAAAACAATATTGTCTAAATGATGTCGTTGCGTCGTACGCACTCTTCAAATCGAGAACGAAGATTATTATATTATAACGTGTCCATACATTTCCCTCGAGATTTGTGCTCCGATATTTGCTTTTAATTGATTTATGTTAGCTGGATTACGCTTTACTTTTAAGGTAACCCCACAAGAAGTAATCAAGAGGTGATAAGTCGAGGCTGCTGGGGGGCAATTAATATTGGATCTTCTTGAAATCACTTTATTGGGGAATAATTGCTGAACAGTTGCGATTGTCTGATTTGATGTGTGGCATGTGGCACCATCTTGTTGAAACCAAGTTTCTAAGTTAAAGCCTTCAAATCGTTGAAGGGATGGTGCGAGAAAATTTCGCAACATTGCACAATATCGCTGGGTATTAACGGTAAGTACTCGTTGATTTTGGTCCTCAAAAAAGTATGGTCCTATTATGCCATTAGCACTCATAGCAGCCCATACGACCACCTTGGAGCTGTTCAGTGGACGTTCATGTTTTCTGCGAGGATTAGTATCAAACCCATATCTGCAATTTTGCTTATTTACATGACCGTTGACAAGAAAAATAGTATAATCGCTGAATAAAATGTTATTAAAATGGTCAAACCGTTCCATTATCTCATTGACAAAACCAAGTCGTACAATGTAATCCGTCGCCTTTAATTCTTATACCAACTGTATTTTATAGGCATGGAGATGCAAATCTTTAGCTAAATTTTGTGCAAAGGTGCTCTGGAAACATTAATGGTCTGACTTCGTTTGCGTACAGATAATGTCGGATTCTGCCTGACTGATTGTCGTACATTTTCGATGCTTGCAGCATTTCTGACAGTTCGTGGGCGACCTGTTTTGTATATTTAGAACCGTTAGCTAGTCAGCTTAGTGTAGAACCGACAGCTTCAAACATTCGGATCCATTTTCTAAGAACAACAGTTAATATCTCGTAACTGGTAATTTGCGCGATACAGACGCCGCGCCGTGCTGTAATGATAGAATTATTATTTTGTTAAAATACCCGTACGCAAAATGTGTGTTGCTCCCCAATAAACGGCTCCATGGCAACTAAAATTGCTAGGGCCACTTTACAATTCGATTACCATCACGATTGCCGCCGTTGCCACATTTCACAGTAAATAGTGAAACAAAGTGCCGATATCCTTTTTGGACACATTGTATAAGAGGCTTTTTCTAAAATCAAAAATAGAGTTGTAATCAAAGACCCAGTCATGGATGGGACACCTGTACATACATCAACTCTGCACACGTAGATCTGAAATCGTTTAAAATTTTCTTCCGAGAGCAATGCTTACATCTCAAGTTGAAATATAGTATAACTTCAACAGATGTCAAGATTTCTGGTGATATACCGCAAGAAAGAAATAGAAAACCTTGGGACAATAATTTTTATTTAGGTTAAGGCACTTCTTTTGGGAAAGTGGAGCAGATTAGACTTGAGAAAGGGTAACTTTTGACATTGTCACTACATTAAAGAAACTGAAATTTTAGTTAACCTAATACTTATTTCTTATTAACTTTCATTTTGTTAACCCTAGTCCTACCAACGTTTTATCGTAACGTGTCCTACCAAGGTGTGCCTCACAGGCACACATCTATTTGTACACATTGTTGATGTAAATAATAGCAAAATATGCATTATTTATTTCATGTAGTAGGTATACAGTAAGATTAAAACATATAGAAAGAATATTGTGTGTCAGAAGATATAATTTAAAAATAGTACAAGATAGTAAAATATTTGAAAGTTGTTTATGTAGTTTGCAATTTGTGCACGTGAGTATTTTCTCTGAATGTTCACCACAAACCGTTTGCTTACATTTATCACATAACTGTGTTGACATTCTGCTTTTCTTTGATGGGCAAATATAGCACCGTTTTCGTTTTCTTACTTCTCGAGCCGAAGACTCCCCTGTGGTTGGTACTTGATTCAACGTAGTTTGTATCAATGAAGTATGATTTTTATGCAAGCCACTCAAACTACGACGTCTAATTTGCCCCAGTACTAATTCTGTTGTAATTTCTCGTAAGAAAATTTTGCGAAGTCTTCGTTTTTTGGAAATATGCCAGTCAGGATGGATATTTCTCCAAATGACAAATGAAGCTACTCACACACATCAATTATATTGAAAAAATAGACCAAAGGCCACCTATTAGTTTGCGTTTCACTGAATATGTATGTACCATCTGATCAAGTGTATCCACCCTCCTTTCGTGGAATTGTAGTACTTATTGATTTCAGATTTATTTTTATTTTCTCATCAATGGTGGAGTCGTTGTGCATTGTAGATAATAATATGACACAGCGATTTTCTTAGGTACATAAGATACCAAAGTCATTGTCTTCTGAAAACCAAACAAGTTGCTTTCAATATTCCGTCGCCTGTGAGGTAAAAAATTTGGTGTATGCAGCGCTTATTTTTTCTGAGCGTTCCTACACAGGTAGGCTTTTGGTATGCAAACTGGATGCAAGCTCGTAGCTGGTGAAGAAGTTGTCGAACGTAATATTCCTTTTAGTTCTCAGAAAAGGTTCACAAAGTTCTTCAACCACCTTTTGCGCTAAGTTTTCTGCTCTGTTGAGACCTTCTTTTCCTAAGTACGGTATACCACGTAACGGATAACTAGTTCCACCATCGCATATCCACAAATTTCATACCGTACTTATCTGGCTTGCTTGGCAGGTACTGTCGGAAAGATACACGACCTCTAAAAGGCACCAGTTGTTCATCGATGGTTAGATTACTGCCAGGAAGATAATATTTCAGCAAGTTTGCATTAACACGGTCCC
The DNA here is from genome assembly GCA_004143645.1 of Protaetia brevitarsis. Lineage (NCBI taxonomy): Eukaryota > Metazoa > Arthropoda > Insecta > Coleoptera > Scarabaeidae > Protaetia > Protaetia brevitarsis. The sequence continues at coordinate 2,818,544 of RXPK01000192.1, read as the reverse complement.
ACAGGTCTCTAATTGGTGCCAACTTGTCCTTTTGCCTTCGGAAGGTTCTGGTCGCTTTATCGTCAAAACGAATAAATCTTAGTAATTGAGTAAATCTGTTTCGTGACATACACGCTCGATAAACAGGATTTCCATATAAAGGATTCCATAGCTCATTATAGTCCACCATTCCTTGTTTATTTCTTCCAGCAGTAATCAAAAGGCCCAAGAATGCACGGATTTCAACGTCGTCAACTGGAAACACAAATCGCCAAGAATACGAACAGCCTCCTTATTAGTGAAAGTAACCACAATACCAATAACCGTATCATCAAAAAACAAATTGAATGCTTCACAAGGAGTATCAACATGCACTCCAGGTGGAAGTTTCACTTTGTTCAAAGCTGTTGTAATTATGTTGTGTGCACGTGTTTTTCCCTTGGCAATCGGCGTGGCATTCCACTCGGTACCATCTTTTCCAATAAAAGTTTGCGAATGGCCAGGCGGTTCATCATTAGCATCACTATCGTCACTTCCTTCTTGTTCATCGCTTTCTTCATCGCCAGTTTCTTGATAATCCGCTTCACTAGAAGAGGTTTCGTCATTTGGCTCTTCTTCATCTTCACCATCATTTACATTCCTTCCCAAATCCTCATCACTTTCGTACAATGCATCGAGCAACTCCTTTTCAGTGGCCGGCGTCGGTCAGTCAACCAATTGGTCATACTTTCTGCATAAATTTCAAAACCAAATAAGCATAAAACAACAAATCTATTTTTACTGGGTCAATCAAAACTTTATTTTGCTTACTGGTCTATACTATACTCTCCACTAGTAAAAGAAATAAAATTAACCATATAGACACCTAAAACGGCCATGCGTTCGTTAGGAAAGTCACAAATACACTGATAGCAATGTAGTTTGTAAGCTGACTGTTTTAGCAAAACGCATTTAGAGAATTCCCCTTCATATGCAACTGGAAGTTCTTACATACAAGGGGAAAGTCCCGAAATATAAAGCATATCTTATTACGGGGGATTTACCCACATACCTAGTTTTAAATAACGTAGCAATGCATTTTATAGTATATATACAGTATGTGCCTCAAAGACACATCCTGGTAGGACGTGTCGGTAAATTATGTTTAATTTTTTTAGTAAAATAGAAAAATATTTTTAAAAAATTTCATTCTGTGTTAAATAGTTTATTTTGAGAATACAAAAATCCTCCAGTCTGTGGGTAGTTAACTTACAAAGTTTCAGCAATTTCAAAATCAATTGTGCCTCAAAAGCACACCTTGGTAGGTTTAGGGTTAATTGAACAATACTTATTGTTTAAGTGAACTTGTTGAGTTTGCTAAGTTAATACAATAGAAATGAAAAATAATATGATTGCCTCCACCATGATGTTAGACCAACTATAATTAGCTCGATTTATTATGAGAGAGCCTGTTTTGCTAATTTCACATCTATCGTTTTCTGAGTGTATCTTTTTAAGAAATAAGAATTTCTTGCCCATTCCTTATAGATAAGAGTGCTGGTGAGTTGGCGAGCTTATTAAGTAGTCTCAAATTGTAGGCATTAATTGAACTCTGATTCTATTTATGCATATGTATAACAACAGAAGCGATAACGGAATTACGATAAAATTTCAGATTTGTTGGATGAAATAAATAGTGTTCGGCATAAGCAAATTATGTTTGATATTAAACATGAAGATAGAATCACACTGAATAGTAATTCGTCAATAAGGACACATCTAGTGCAGGTGTCCTTTGCATATTCGGCTTTGTTGGCTCAAAAAATTTCGCACAATAGAAGACAAGTCGGGTTTAATATTTAATTGGGGCATATGTAAATAAGCATCTACCTATATGTAGGCACATGTGTTATATTTTCGTTATTTTAAGTTCATCATCTTTACATACATATACCTATATGGACATATACGTAAATTTTCTGTGGTTTTTAGTTAGAGTAGGATCATTTCATTTGTTATGGAACCCATATAGTACTTAGAATAGGTAACCACGTGTAGTACCTTTTTTAGGTGGAGCACGGGGTTGGGATGATTTGTAATAATTTAGTTTTCATAAATAAAGTGTGGTTTCTTGTTAATTTTATCATAGACTAATAATAATAAGTAAAATGATTATTATTTGAAGTAAATTTTCTCGAATATATGAAAATAATATTAATTTGGTATTAAAAATGAATTGCCTAATTGAAAACGATCTGCTTTCTTGAGTAAAAATAATTATAATTATTTGAATGATACCTTAATACCTTATTCGATTTGACATTAGTAATACTTTATGCTTCAACTAATTTTTGCTAGCAAAATATATATTGTTGCCTACTAAACACAATTCTTTTATTTTTTGTGTGGTCATGATTACATCGACTTGACACATGTATTAAATTTTATTAAACTTAAAATGAATTTGAAATTATTCTCGGAAGAGTAAGCTTGCTCTCAGTTGAAACACATATAGCTTCAATAAGATGTGTTTCCGAAAGAGAGTATTTACCCACATTTGACATCTAAGCTAAATTTACCTGGCACATAAATAAAATTTAAATTACCGCCCTCTTAACTTTTATTTATAACACTTTGGCGCTATGTTTAATCTAGATGATAATATTTTGTGGAGAATTTAGTGGCAGATAGTGAACGCTATAAAATCTCAATGTTTTACTACCCTTTACGCCACATATAAATAAATTTTTACTTCATGCAGATAGAACACTTCATTGCGTATTTATTAATGTATACTCATCTCAACATTACCGGAATATAAAGTGTAAACTATTTCAAATTTTCTCGAAACCCATTACGTCCCCGTTACTTTTTCCGTATTGATTTAACGGCGTGAGAAGTTATGAACGCGCTTACATGAAAATAAATTATTTCAGAGAAGAGCATAAAACGCCCAGCGCTCGGATTTATAATTTTTTTGCAACATAATCCATCACGCCGCGGTGTGTAATTTGTAAAGGAAACCTTCGCGAAAAAGCGAGGCTAATAAGAAAACGAAAACAGTTGAGACGAGCAAGTAGAGCATTACGACGACAAAAACCAGGTAGAGCTAAAACTAACGACTGGTTATAGATTATTAAAGCAAGAACGTGTTATAATTGTTTGTCACTACCACGCCCTGGCTTTTGTTTATAGCTCATCATTTGCATATGCCTCACACCGGGTTTTATGTATACCATCCACTTGTGACCCAAATAATAAGCAAAATGTCAACGTTCCTATTAACTCATGCATGTTTAAAATCAATTTGGACAAATTATTGTAATTGAACGAGAAAAAAAGAGTGAACGTTTAAATTAAAACACCTTTTCTAACTCCATATTTAGGTTTTACCTAAATATAAATGAATTATGCCTACATATGAAGGCAACCACATAAAAGGTATTTATCGGATTATTATTATTGTATATTTATACCACTTGACACAGGCGTTCTCTGACGGAGATGTGTAAATACATTAGTAGATCTTTAAACATATCGATGACTATGAAAATAGTTTACTCTAAAGAAGAAAAAACGTGTATTATTTTCCATGTACTCTAAGTTATTCAATCGTTGTTTATCTTAACTAACAATCATAAAATTATTATTATACCTATTAGACAAACATATGGATCCATTCAAATATATTTTAGTATGGCTACTTTGATTTTAATAAGATTTTTCACATTTAATTAAATGGAAATCGGAGATTCCATGAGTATATTTATATTTGAATTAGACTTTTGGTTTAGCCGAAAATGATATTAACATTTTTATTTTAAAAAAAACACCCTACATATTTTTACAAATCTCAATAGAACCCTGGTTTAGGTGTAAAATATTAAGATTCAGCACCCATAAGTCTAATAACGGCAAAGATACATATTTGTTTCTTAATTCATGTCTATGTTTACTTGGAATTAAACTTCAGTACTTGACTTAAGCTTTCAGAATTAATTTTGTAAATGTCAAAATATTAAGGATGTTTAATTAACTAAAAAAGAACCTCTTAAAATTCTAATAATGATTAGGTTTGGTGACCGCGTTTAAACGCATGAAGAAGTAAAGTAAACTTTATTTCCAAAGACTACAAAAACTACAGAGATATAGGAAATGTCAAAAAAAGAAAGCAAAATAGGAAACTTAAAGCACACCCTGAAGGAAATGAAATTATTCTTATAACAGGTTGTTAATAAAAAAAATAAATATAATGGTAATAATTTTTTTTGTTGGAGGAAAAAATATGTACCCTCAGGCTTAGCTTGTGCGTGGATTCGCACCTCACTAAAAAACCTCCCGTCGAGCAAGGATTCCAGCATCGTCTATCACCTTCCGGCGAGTGGTGTCCGTATTTAAGTCCTCGATCCCTGCTTCTTGGTCATCAAAATCGTCTTGGCGAAACCGGAGACCCTGTGCCATGCATCTAGGCTTCGCATCATCGTTCGAATTAAATTTTCCGGTGTGAGCACAGCGACATCTCGTTCCAGCTCATCTATGTGCGACTTCCACCTTAGGCATTCGAAGAATATATGGCGAACATCGCCACGGCCGCTGTCCTAGTACCGACAGGAAGTAATATACACTTTCCTCATTTTGCAGAGGTAATTGTTTGAAGTACCTGTGTCCCGCACTGATAAAAAAGATTTAATAACCATAAATAAAAATTTAATTATCGTAAGTAAAAAGTTCAACTGAATAGGAGCAAAAGCACAGATTACTTAGCACTAGTAAAAAAGAGATCCTAAACACTAACTAGGAGCACTAAGTAGCACGGTCTAAGTAAACTTATGAAGTTACTTATGATAATTTGAAACTGAAGTACTTAAGTCAAAGAATATATGCAGTTGCGTAATAAAGATTTGCCCTGTCAAGTAGTAGGTGTATTGCTGTGAGTGAACTATTCTATAACGGCTATCACACCTTCATAATTAATACAAACTATTTGGATTACTTGTGATAAGGAAACAGTATCACTAATGCACGTTCATTAAACACCTGATATATAGAAGGTAATGGTTTGCCAAAAATATATAGGGTGTATCAAATAAAAAAAGTAAATTTTGCTTGAGTGTTAACTACACGACATATAAAGCACAAACCCACAGAAACCAGATTTCATCATTAAAGAATAAAAAAAAGTATAATGTAGAGCCAAAAATTCTTTAGTCCGGGCCTGATGCAAGGAAACATCATTTTAAGCACCCGCTAAACGTGGTATTATGTATAAATAAATTGCACTCATTTAGTATTATTCTTAATGGTATGCCGTAAGTTCATTTAACGTCATTCTGAATAAATAAAGGCCCTTGTAGAAATAGCAAAACTGAGGCATTTTAATTTTTTTTTTTTTTTATAAAATAAACATTCCTTTTTTGTTAAGAGCATTCTACGTAGGTCTACAAAGTATTATTTTTAATATCCTGATAAGATAAGACGTTCGAGTTTCACCGAATATGCGACTTCAGTAGTTACAAAAAACGTAAATATTTTTCTTTTGCTTTGTCGAATCGAGAGTTAGTTGTTAATAAACGGTACCACATGAATCTGAGTATTTCTTTGGATTTTATTTAATCATATACGCAAAATGAATTGAATCGAATTACACAGAAATAAATGTGGACACAGAAAATTTGCAAACACGCCTTTTTACTATGATGTCGCGCGAAAATGAATCTATACATTTGCCGATGCATCAAGCTTCGATTTTCTTTATATGAAATCATGATGGTCCTGGAAAGGATCGTTTTTTCGAGACGGGAAGAATTTAAATAAAATGTTCGAAGTGGCTTACACTCCAAGCGGCGATCCACACAAAACTAACAGCGGTAATGGCTGAATGATAGTGGTATGTGGGGGTATACTCGGGACAGCATTTAGGTTGGGCACAGGTGCGGCTCTAGCCCACGGCATTTATAAAATATTTTTTTTCTCGTTAATGCTTATAGATTGACCCCCTGTGCATTAAGACTTTTTGATTGTATATGATTACAGCTGCTACAAATTATTATATTTACCTCTATATCCGATACACCCTGTATAATATACTTACCTTAAATTTGTTGTATAATGACAGTTAGTGTACGGAACAAGGAGTGTTAGTAAATATTTTTAAATAGCTGGCTGTGTACTCTGTGTGAATAACTGATAACGTAGAAATAAATATTGGGGGTCTATGTTTCATAAAATGCTATTCAGTAACTGTTTGCGATTGGTTTCGTGCCTAAGGACATATATTCAGGCCAGAATTGGTAATCAATGTTAAGTTAGGTTTGGACAGTTTTTAACAGTGATTATATATCAATTCTGGTTTAAAGATTAGGTACGAAATCGGTCTCAAGCCGTTAATATACAGAATTTTGAGATATATACATCCTGAAATCTATTTCCACGTTATACATTTATGAAGTTCATATATATTTTAAGACTCGTTTTAAGATTGTACAATGTTAAACAGCAATATAGAAAGATGTCTTATATTCTCCTGTTAAACTAATAAGGGTGCAGTAACAAAAGCGCATGACACCGTACTAATCTCTTACCAACCTGAAAATTGTAAAAGAAATCTATATAAAATGTTAGACGATGACTTAGTATAATTTATTTTAATATACATAATAGAAACGCAAAATGTTAATAATCGTGAAAGAAAAACGTAATTGTTTCTTTACTGAATACATATCCTTTAAATTATTGAAGCTCCACAAATCTTCGATTATTTATGCAACCGAAACTATAAGTACTGCGTACCGAGCAATTGGTAATTCAGAATTGTTTGCAAATAATTTTTAATTATTATTTCAGTGTACTGTAGCTTCGACTGCATTAATAATCGAAAATTTGTGGAGCTTAAATTCGCATTTAATTTGCTAAGGATGTTGATGATTAAACACTACAACGTAAATGCATTTCAAATTAATTCCTTTAGTGAACAAAATGTTATTAATAGTGCGTTACTTTAAAAACAAAATCAACTGCGGGGTGGTTTTATTCCCTGTTTTTTAATACATAAATGCGCAACCTTTGCTTGCTAGACTAATTATGGCTCTGTATAATTGATCGCTAAAAACTTAGACCTTTCCACAATCTTAGAATCTTAGAAAAATGTATTCTGTATTTTCTCCTTTTGATATTGAGTATAATTCTTTTTTGCCTTTTATTTCCCTTTTCTCGGGTTTCTCCGCTCTCAAGTGATTAAAGTCAAAATCGTCGAAACAAAATGTCACAAGCACAAGCAAAGCAGTGCTCTTTAACTGGAAAAAGGCATGTCTTAGACATCTAACTAGCGGTGGGAAAACTTATTGTAGGATATCCTCTTCATTTTCTTCCAAATTCCGATTACCAAAAACTTTACGCGGCTTGGTAAACGATCCATATTAAGTCTACTTTGCCTTCTAAATCATAATAACCAGAAAATTTAGCAACTTTGCCAAATTTAAGCTTACCGTCTATCTTAATAGCGAGATCCCAATAGTGGGGATCGAAAATGAATCCACTTGTATGTCACAAATTTGAGAAATCACAGATATAATTGAATACTGCAATTATATTTTCACTTCGATATAAGTTAGCCTTAAACACAAATTTGTATAGGTAGTAATAGAAAGGGGAACAAATAATAATTGTAATTAACAAATTAATGTATTTCTGCTGATAACTGTAATAATTAAGAGGAATTTTTCACAGAAAAAAAATTTCTCCTCACGCAGGATTCGAACCTACACACTTTCGTTTACCGGACGAACGCTCTACTAATTAAGCCAGAGAAGAGTGTATAGATTCGTGCGACAAATCGAACATAGGTCGATATTAGATCTTGAAAGGCCGGCAGAACTGCGAATATGCAAAGTTTGCAAGTTCTTTACAGTAAGAAATTAACAAATTAATGTATTTCTGCTAACTGTAATAATTAAGAGGAATTTTTCCTAAGAATTTTTTTTCTTCGCGCAGATCTACACACTTTCGTTTACCGGACGAACGCTCTACCAATTAAGCCAGAAAGGAGTGTATAGATTCGAGCGACAAATCGAACATATGTCGATATTTCTATAAAAATTTTCTTGGGAAAAACTCCTCTTAATTATTACAGTTATTAGCATAAATACATTATATATACATAAATATCTAGCAGTCAGTAACTGTGAGCCAAAACAAAAAAAGAGCTAAAAATAGTGTTGTACTTTGCGATCTGTTAAAATTTTCAATACTTTCGGTTATCAAAACAGAACTGAAACTTTCTAATCACAAAACTAAATGAAAAAAATGCTTACATCCATGTTCCTTTTATGCACATGAAATAAAAATTTCATTTCAATTTTACACCTAAAAGCTAGGTATGTACAATCAACACCACCCAAACCGTTTAATCATTATAACTAAAATTTATGATTTTCACACCTATTAAATGCATCGCGAGACCGATAACGGCAACAATACTGACGTTTCAAGCTGCTGCCCTCTTGTAAAGATAAAATTTACGACAGGTATGAGAAGCAGCAGCCACAAACACACCCAGTACCCGCAAGTAACATTTAAAGACGTCTTATATGAATTTTAACAAGGAGTAATTATACGATACTCAATTAGCTGCACTTGGAACAATATACTGATAATTTACTGCGCGGTAATTATAGCCCGCTTTCTCACGTGCAAATTAAAAATCGTAATCAATCTCCAGACGAGGCGTTTAATTATGCAGACACAATGCCGGTCAAAATTTATAAATTTAGCTCAATATTCTATTATAGACTGTTCATAGATATAACGATTTCACTTGGCACTCGAACTTCGAAAAGAAATGTTTACCCACTCCTTCGAGCACAGGGGGTTCATAGGAAAGGTATTCACGAAAATTATTACACTAAACGTCAGTTATAAAAACATTTATGTTCGATTTTAAAATATATTGATATGTATCAGTGTTGGGCAAGATAGGAGAAGTGAATAAATTCCTACAGCAACTAGATACACTCGTGTTTGTTCGCGCCTTGAGTGGGGAGCAGTGTTAACTAGTGATTTATTGAGACCCGACAAAGCACGAGTATGTATCATCGCTGTGGAAATTTATTCACTTCCCCTAGCTTGCCCAACACTGATATGTATACATATGTACTGTTACGCTACACAGTAGCATACAGCCCGGATTAAAAAAATAAATTTTAAAAGAAATACATTAATTAAATTAGAAAAAAAATCAAATTTTATACATCCCAGTGTCCTCTATTTTTATTAATTTTGATTCAGAAGTGTGCTCTCTCAGCAGCCAGATGGCATGCAGGGCGAGAAATTTCCGATCGAGGGGCGGTGACATAAAAAAAATATTGAATAGCTCGTTACTTTCTTATATATTTCAGTAAGAGTAGAGATTCTGAGCACGGATGTTGTCAATTGTCCTCTCCTTCAAATTCACTGTCAAAGACCATTTTAAAACGATATCATAGGCATGATAATATCGTGCCTTAATAGATTCAATCTCTTATGTAAAATTAAAACATTTAAGTGTGGCTAAAAGTGATTTTATTTAATAAAAAAAATTCTAAATGTGAACTGGTTTAAAATCAGAACATATATCTTTGGATAATTATCTCAGGTAAGTCCGTGAGTCCGTTTAATTTAATACACTAAAGTTTCATTAGTGATTTCACTTTTTGCAATTCAAATTCATAGTTTTCGTACGTAAATACGTTTAAATTGAATTTCAAAATTCCCTCGTTTTCAGACCGTTCAAACGGAGTTATGTTAGGCTTAAAGAGACGTGTGAAACAGAGTAGCCAACCTTGATGGTAAATTACTGGATATGGTTTGTAACGTACATACATAACAAATACTTATAAACCTAATTACAAAATTCTCCCAATTACCGCGAACGGTTTTGCAACGATACAACAATTTTCTAACCTCAATTCTTTCTGAACGAATAAAATTGAAATTTCTTTAAGTATAATTAAATTTGGTTTGGAATTGAAATAATACGTTTATTTTTTTTTAGGTAGATTTGAAGAGGAATACCTTCTGCGAGCATTGGAGTGGTCTGGAATGTTCGAATCGGATTCGGATCACGGCCCTCGTAGAGTAGTCACAATTTAAGAAATACATATTACGTCATATCCGTTTTGGGCGCTGGAGTCGTCGGATGAGTCCATTATGCCAGCTATAGGGGTGTTTGAATCAGCGGCGTCGTCAGTCGACAATTTCGCATCTGTCAAAATTCAAATTAGTGTGTGTCTCTGAATTTGTGGGAGTTGATCGCTTTTTACCGTGTGTATTTATTTTTATCTAGTGTTACCTACTTCATATAAATAAGTGTCTTTTTCAAGACATCTCATACTTCGTTTATAGATAGTGGTAAGTTGACTGCATTGCATAAGATTTTTTTTATAGAAATCTCTTTTATAATCAGTTATAAGCTTATGATGGCTGAAACAGTCGCATCAACACCAAAGAAAGTTGGCGTGAAAGGCAAAATAATTCATAGCCAGGGAAGGGAAATCATTGCGCATGTATTAAAATTTATGAAGGAAGAAGCTGCAAATAATGCTCCAAAAATACCTTTGTCGCACTATAAAGAGAGGTTACTTGCAGCAACGGGAATACTGACATTACATACAGAAGTATGTCAAGGAAGCCGAGATAGATGCAGGAAGAGCTACTCTTTTAGTAGCCCTGGCAGAAAACGAACACGCCCCAGTCCAAAAAGTACTCTTCGTATTGAAGATAAACAAACAATTCGTACTATTGTACATAATTTTTATATACATGAAAAAAGACGACCTACCATAAGAGGTACAAAATATAATTTCTTTCTATTAACGTTTATACAACAGCATTATTATTTAATATAGAATTTATGAAAAGATTCAAGAAAATGGTATATCCTTCGAAGGAGGTTTGACCACTCTCTCAAATGTTTTAAAAAAGATGAGATTTAAGTATGTACTCATACAGAAAATTAATGTATGACAGTAAATTTATATATTTATTCACTTGCAGGTGGCAAAGAACTTCTGATAAACGGAAATTATTGATGGAAAGCTACGATATACGAGCAAACGCATAAAATCTAGCCACTACAAGGTTACCTCCATGAAAATAGACCAATAGTATTTACGGATGAGTCATACATTCATAGTTCCCATACACAGCCGAAGGAATGGTCAGATGGTACACTGTTAGGACTGAAAAAACCTATTTCGAAGGGCAGCCGCTTAATCATGGTGCATGCTGGTGGTAAAATGGGCTTCATAGATAACGGATTACTTATGTTTCGATCAGGTATTTAGTAATGTATTGTATGTAGAAGTTATTATATTAATGGATGAAAACTTCGTTATTCATCTAATATTATGGTACTCCTTGAATGTATTATAGTTTATTATGTAATCATTAATATTTTTGTTCTCAAATGCTCTGAAAAGCAAGAATTATGATATTTCTAAGATGAAAGCACCATTAAATTCTTTGTTTTTTTTTTTTCTTAAAGGTACAAAATCAGGTGACTATCACGATGATATGAATGCGACAAATTTTTTAACATGGGTGACAAAACAATTGGTGCCTAATCTTCCACCTAGAAGTGTTTGATAGTGACAATGCGTCTTATCATAATGTAAAACTTCATTATGACCCAACTTCTGGAACAAAAAGGCTGAAATGATCGAGTGGTTGATGGCAAGGAATATATTCTTTGATTCTAGCTTTACAAAACCAGAGCTTTATGAACTAATAAAGAAAATAAAATGAAAACGCACAATTTAATTAGATAAGTTACTAGCATCTCATGGGCATAGTGTTCTAAGGCTGCCACCGTACCATCCCGAATTAAACCATTGAGAAATATGGGCTATTGTAAAAAACTGGGTCGCTGCAAGAAATGTTACTTTTAAGTTAGCCGATGTGGAGGCATTAGCTAGAAACAATTTGCTTCTATAACTCGTGAAGAATGGGAATCGTTTGTAACCACGTTGAAAAGTGTAGAAGACTATTTGGAACAGAACGGAGCACTGTTGGATATGATAACAGATGAGGTGGTATTTGTTGTGAACACTGGCGAATCAGAAACTGATGAAGATTTATGATGATGATGACGAGTATGACGATGATGCTGAGAATACAGTGTCGTGATCTTTTAACTCTTAAAGGCACCCCTTAGTTTTATTTTTTACTGTAAAATATAGTTTATTGTTCTTAATCCAGTGCTATAGTATTTTAGAAAGGACTTGTGTATTTGATTATAATATTTCACCATATAGTATCGTTCATTGTACTTTGTATTTCATATTTATTCCTGAATAAATGACGATGGTTATTTTGGTGCTTTATTTTTTTTGAACATAAACAAATAAATACTAATTTATTTAAAATTAAATAATTTTAAGCACAAAATTAAATGTTTTATTTTTACCTTCTTAGTGCATGTTCCATGTATCTAAAAACATTCTTTGTTCATTGAAAATTACGAATGTATTATAATTATTATGTAATTTCTATTAACCAAATATTTTTACGAACGGTTTCCAAATATTGACGTACCAATAACTAATTTATAATAATATTAATTATTCAACATTATTATTACATATTAATTTGATTTGCTATTTTTCTGTAGTAACTTCTGTTACTGGCGTGCATTTTCTCTCAAGCACCTCTGTCAATTTAAATCACCTCCGCCACTGATAGCTTCAGTTCGCGTATTCTACGTTGACATTATGATGACGTAATATGTATTTCTTATATTGAGACTACTCTACCATGGTCGTCCCATCAGATCACGGAAAGTGGCTCGTTCAGGACAGGAACATCAGGCAACTCGGAAAATCGTCGTTGAAGAAAAATTACCCAAAAGGTTGCGGGTAATTTGGATAATATTTGTGTGATGAACTTTGTTTAACAATTAACAATTATTTTTTAGGTCGTAATTTGAAATAAAATTGGATTTTATCGAAATAGCCGTTAAATTTTTCAAGAACAAAATGAAATAGGTCTGCGTCGAACAAAGCTCGGTTAGTGAATGGTTCGAATTGAAAATGTTTTAACTGACTTGAAAGCGATTGTCTTCGTCAAGGAGTCCAACTGTCTGTGAAAATCCGTTAATATAACCGAAATGAGTGGACATCCATTGTTTTATATATGAGAATGGCCATGTGATCGAAAAGGATATTCGATTGTTCAAACGAAATGAAAATAAATAAAATTACAAAATCTGGAATCACCTTACACTTGTAATATGATAAAGGTATGAGTCAGTAGAACATGAGAAAAATAAATTTGACATTTTTAAACACTTATTACTATATAAAATTAACAATCTCAAAAATTCATTATTGCACCTAAAAGATAGGCAACCATTTATACACATAGAATTGTTACAGCACCCAATTTTCAGCGATTTCCCCATGTCTTTCTGTTGACATATCAAAGCAATTGGACTGCCAATGCATATACAAACGTTATTAGACTAAATGTAACTGACATAAATACACAGTAAAATAATAAAACTGTTCAATTGAATTAAACGTGGATCCAAATTTGATCTGTCAAAATCTATTGTAAAAGTACACTATTCAAATTCTAATATTGATTTTCGATGTGTAGGTATATCACTGCTGATCATCTTGCTTCCTGAAGGGAAAATTCTGAAGAAAAATGCCTTGAAGGACTTGCCAAATGCAGAGATTTCCTACATCACCTGGACATCGTCTAGCTGTCTGCTGCTACATATTATATCCTTTTTCTATTATATCTAATTAGTTTTAAAATATAACTAATTGTAAGTAAAATAGTAACATTCCCTTTTTATATAATAATAGAATATTTTCGCCATAACAGTACTTACATTTTTAAGGTAAATACATGTTTTACATTAAACTTAACTTAAATACTATGATTAATGCATTCCTAATTGTAATAACGTTATTATGAATTCGTTTAAACTATTTTATAAAGTGATTCTTAAAGTTTACTTTGGGAACTCATAAGTGCTCAACACACGGCACACATCAAGGCGATAGTCTAGTTCATTCGAAACCCAGTGTAACATATCTGCATCGACACTTTCCACAGATCTCTTGATGCGTTGTTTTAACTCATCTAAATCATTAGGAAGCAGAGGGACGTAAACCAGGCCTTTCACAAATCCCCATAGAAAAAAATCGCACGGTGTAAGATCGGGGCTCCTTGGTGGCCACCGTACGAGAACGCGGTTGTCGTCTGTTGCACGGCCTATCCAGCACTGTGGAAGTGTTTCGTCCAGATAATTTCTAAGGGTTTTCTAATTTCTAATTTCTACGGTGCCAGTGGGGAGGTGCTCCTTCCTGTTGGAAGATAAAGTTGCCCCCGTCCTCGTGCAGTTAAGGCATCAACCAATTGATCGACATTTGATGATATGTAGCTCCTGTTACTGTGTTTTCTTCAAAAAAGAAAGGACCATACACCTTTGTGCGAGATACAGCACAGATCACATTCACTTTTGGAGAATCAGGCAAATGCTCCACCAACACTCTCGGAGGTTCAGTCCCCCATAATTATAGTACGAGCATTTCAATTGTTATGGAACACATATAGTACTTAGAATAGGTAGCCTCGTGTAGTACCTTTTTTTGGTGGAGCATGGGGTTGGGATGATTTGTAATAATTTAGTTTTCATAAATAAAGTGAGTCCCCCCATATTCGGACGTTGTGTTTATTCACCTTGCCACTTATGTGGAACGTTGACTCGTCACTGAAAATTATCTGCTCGCAAAACTCATCTTCATTACGTTGCAGCATTTCATTGCAGAAATCTTGACGTTTAATCTTGTTATCTTCACGTAGATGCTGTACCAACTGCAATCTGTAAGGCGTCAGTTTTAGTCGTTTACGTAAAATTTTCCACACAGTTGGTTGCGGAATTTGTAGTTCCAAACTTGCACGTGTTGTTGACTTTTGTGGACTTCATTGGTAAACAGCACGAACACGTTCCACTGTTTCTTCTGACACACGAGAGTTTCCCAGACTTTTGCCTTTACATAAACACCCTATCGTTTCAAATTTATTGTACCAATCGTAGATCGACTGTCTAGTAGGTGGTGGTTTTCCAAAACGTGTTCGAAAATGTCGTTAGGCAACAGTTACGGAGTTCGTTTTGGCAAATTCAAGCACGCAATATGCTTTCTCAGTAGAGTTTCCAGCCATCGTAGCTATTATGCTTGCGCAGTACTACCAACTGTACGATCGAAACTTCTACAGTTCCTTAATCTGACAGCGCAAAATGCATGTCGATATCACAAATAACTTTTGTTTTATACAATACCAACGGTGTCTATTTCTTTTATAGTAACGCTGTATATCAACTAAAAATAAGAATGAATACAACTAACAAGATATTACTAAAAAATTACTTTAAAATTAACTAAATATAAATAAAACAAAGGAAATGAGAATTGCATAAGCAAAGAAAACTAGCTAAATACATCATGACTCTAGAGATTATCATAGCTTTATAACCTTAATACTGCTTCAGTCATTAAATCACTACTTTCCGCTCCTTATCAACTATACGATATTTAAAGCCGTTTTCCTTTATAACAGCGAAGACGTAGTGATACAACACTGCAATCTATTGTTTTCTTTCAAGAAATTGCACAAACTTTGCAGTGTAGGAACTTTCTCTTGTAGAACCGTTGCATTTCCCTTCTCACAATATTATAGTCGCACATATTAGTTTTCTTCGATTGTTCCTTGTCATTCCTTGTTTTCCTTTTAAACACACCATTCTGAACGATTTTGCGCTGTTGCGTAAGATACTCTCGTTAATTTCGATGTTCTAGGAATTGTCTCTGTTTTAGTCCTATAATTCTTACTCTTCAAATTATTGTAAACATTCAGAATTATCTGATGTGTTTCAGTACTCCAATGATTTCTTTCACTATCTACATCGTCTTCTATCGTCTATCGCATCAACTAATGGAGGACCGAATCCGGTATGGGAGGCGAACAGTTATTGTATTCATCGACTTCAAATCTGCGTTCGACTGTGTGCACTGGCCTGCATTATGGAGAACATTGGAGATTGAATACGTGCCCCAAAAAGTCGTCACACTCCTTCGAACAGCATACAACGGTTCAACCAGCCAGGTGCGAATCCGGAACGATCTATCTGAGGAGTTTGCTATCCAGACTGGAGTCCGACAAGGCGACGTGGCCTCTCCACAACTCTTCAACATCGTAGTCGACGCCATTATGAGAAAAACATTCGAGAACAGACGTGGAGTACAGTTCGACATCGATCACTCAGTGACCGACCTCATGTTCGCCGACGATAGCGCCTTTTTCACAGACAACGACGCCGACGCAACGGACACTCTTTATGATATTGCTCGCATCGCTCAATCATACGGCTTGAAAGTCAACGTGGACAAGACCAAGGTGCTGACAACGGATGGATCGCAGGCCACCGTTCACCTCGACGGTGTACAGATCGAACAAGTGCAGGAGTTCAAATACCTTGGGTCACTGGTTCAGGAGAAGAAAGTGGCTTCTACAGCAGAGATCCACAGCAGGATTGGACAGGCAGCCGCGGTGTTTGCCTCTCTCAAATGGTGCCTGTGGAAGAAGATTAACATCTCCATGAAAACCAAAATTCGCCTCTTTCGGACGCTGATTTTGCCAATTCTCCTCTATGGATCAGAAACATGGACCCTGCTTAAACTGGATTTGGACAAACTCGAGGTATTCCAAATGCGATGTCTGCGACAGATCCTGGGAATTTCATTGCGCGATCGCATTACCAACGAAACCATTAGGACAATCTGTCAACAACAACCAGCCATCGGTGAAGTGATCCTGCAACGACGATTGAGGTGGTTTGGCCACGTCTGCAGAATGGGCGCAAACCGAATACCACAAAGACTTCTCTGGAAACAGCGACCCGTCCAGTGGAAGGTACAACGCACCGCGCCAAAGAAAACGTGGACAAAACAAGTGAAAGACGACTTGAAGAACCGGCGTCTCGACCTCAATCAAGCTAGGACCACCGCCATGGACCGGAAAGCGTGGAGAGCGATCATAGAACAAGTCCGAAATCCTGCGACACCTACAGCAGCGTACTGGTTGCGTGGGCAACCTCCGCCAGTCGCCAGCTAAGGATCATAGATAGATAGATAGATCGCATCAGTACTTTCACTTACCGAACTATTACAACCCACTCCACATATTATCGTTTCACCAGTTTGAACACTACACCTTGCAAGAACTGTCTTTCAACTATATCTTCTTATTTATTATCTTCTTATATGCGTTGATTTGTACAAATTAGTTAATTGAGGGAAAGCGGTGTTAATATTGAAAATACCATTATACAACAATCTTTAATACAACTACAAATATATATGACCTGTTAAAATTTAATTTGTTGTAACGAGGTAAAACATGACGCAATCGAAAACTGTATTTATTTAATGTATTTAGAAAAGAAAATGACACTTGACAATTCATTAATTAATCTCATCTAATGTTTTCAACTTTCACAGCCAGCTTGGGCAATTCAGGCGCTATGTTACATTGTTTACTTTATATATATGTATGTATGTAGGTAAAAGGGTGATGTTACACTGCGACCTAAGAGATCTATTGTGTCCCCTATTCTTGCTGTTTTACAGCTGGCCTTCCAATCCTATTCCCTTCAAAAAGTGTAGGATATCAGAAGGCTCCAGATAGCTCCCTCTTCGATTTCACATACTCCCAGGTGTAACGCTTTTGAGTTGCACAGTGCTACACAATTTGAGAGGAGATGGATAGGCGTTTCATCCTGTTCCCCACAAAATCTACATTCAGATTCCTTTGCAAATCTAAGCTTACTCAGATTACAATGGCCTTTCAGTTTACAATGGCGTGAAAGTATTCCTGTTAATATGCGAACATTGTTCTTACTCAGGTTGAGGTATTCTATAAACCTCTAATGATTATAGGTTTCCAGAAGAATTTTACTTTGCCTCATTCCCTGGAGATTCTTCCAATAATTAGATTTTCTCTGGTCCATATTTCTTTTCAGTTTCTTTAGTATTGTTCTGCTACTTATCCCGGGGGAAACGGTTCAGGCCCTTCAAAAGGTATTCCAAACCCTTTTTGCGAGGTTATCCATTATCTCGTTTCCTTCTACTCCTGTGTGACCTGGAACCCACACGAGGGTTACTTTATTCCTTTTGCCTAGCTCGTTTAATTTCCCTGGGCATTCCCAGACCATTTTCGAACTGATTTCATGTGAACTCAGCGCCTTGATGGCCGCTTGACTATCAGACACGATGATAATCTCCTGCTTTCAACAATTTCTATCAATATTGAACTGGACGCATCTTTCAATAGCGTGCATTTCCGCCTGGAAGATACTTGGGTATTTTCCCAAGTTTTCGAAGTAGTTGGTTCTAGGCCCATATATTCCTATTCCAGTTGATGGCATTTCTATTCAATTTCACGATGGTGTTATGATCCCACTCACTCTTGTTACTAAGCTTTGTGGTGAATTCCTTCACTGTTCTTGACAAGGTATGCCTAGATGAGTCAGTCCGCATAAGAGTTCGTCTACATCGAGAATAATAGATAAAAATAGTGACAGCAAACAACTTTATAATTAATTATAATCATATTAGACTGTATATTTTTTCTAACAAACAGTAATATATGAATGATTCGTGTACTATTAAGTTCCACATAAGTGGGAATGTAACTCCCCTCTGGGGGCATTCTCTGGTCGTACTAACCGACATAGTCTTATGTCCCACTTCCGCCTCCATATCCATTTGCAAGTCACGCCATCTATCCTCCTATTAATTAATGCTTTTTTGACAGACTCGTGTGAAGTGTTGTCAAAAGCGCCCTCTATGTCTAAAGAAAGACGCACACTTTATTCGTCAGTGCATTTTGGATTTGATCCGTCAGCTCCATTAATGCAGTCTCAGTGGATTTTCCCGTTTGATAGGCGTGCTAACAGGGGTGCAACGGCACCCATTCCAAGATATCTGTTCTGATATAATTACCTACAGTCTTTTCCACCGTTTTCAAAAAGAATGGTGTAAAGCTGATAGGTCTGTGGGATTTAGGGTGCGTAATGTTCTTCTTTCCTACTTTTGGTATGAAGGTGACTTTGGCCCTTCGCCAAGCTTCTGGAATATAACCCAGCTCCAAATTACTTCGGCTTATCCAGCTCATGAGAGGAAGGTTTTCGACCTGCCCTTTCTGAAGTAAGAACGGAAGAATCCCGTCTACCCCCTGTGTCTTAAAAGGGTGAAAGGTATTTATAGCCCATTTTAACCGTTCGCTACTACATATGCATGTGTCTGGCCATTGCAATAGGTTCTTTAGTTGGTCTTCGATATTGCTCGGAAAGATTTTCCGAGGTACCCTGTTTGCTTTCAGGGAAGGAAGTCCCTAGAATGAGGGGAGCTCTTTCTTCTTCACCTTCAGTGAAGCTTCCGTCTGGCTTTTTAGTGCCATTCCTGTATCCATTCTGCCCTTCGCTATTACTTTGTGAAGTCGTGAAGCGGTAGGTGTTGAATATTGTTTACTTTAGAATGAGATTTAAATTGTGAATGGTGGATTACATTAAATGAAACAATCATTAGTCAAATCGTTATATCTATGGACAGACTATACAGAAAATACGATGTATAATAGGACATTCACGCCTTTTACATTCTGATACACACCTCGTCCGGAAATCCAATAAGAACGATTCGATATTTAAATAAGTATGCATAAAAAACCTATACAGAAGCAACAATTTTTCAGAATATCTTTACTAGCATATGACATTAATTGATTCCAGAAAAAAATCTTTGAAATGAATGTATTTTAAGTCCATTAGTTGTGCCAGTTCTGCAAAAACTCCGAGTAAATAAATCATTCTGGTATTAATTAAGGATATAAACAACATTAATTAATTATGCTTAAATAACCAATAAAGACATTGGGTATGAGATCCTAATAATTATACTTCACACCTGCAGATGACATAAACAGCACTTGTACTCTACATTACCTGACAATAGCATGCGGGGGTAATTTATGTTTGCCAGTGCAAACTTGTATGATCGATTCAAGTTATCAGTTATCAAATAAATACCCAGAGTATGAGGCATTGTAATTAACATACTCTTTTTTTTTAAATAAATGGCTCATACATAATTCATTTCTTTGGAAGTATATCTGTAATAATCTCACACTGCTATATAATTTATTAAGCGTGCTTTTGTGTAAATACATAAGATGGGGAATTACATTAAGATCTCTTAATGTTAAGCAGGAAATTATAAATATTCAGTAAATTCCAACGACATAATGAGCGTATTCTCTGCAAAAAAAATATATATCTATGGCTATAAGCTTTTGATTCAGTAATATACATACGCTTTTATGCAGACACTTTTAAGATATGGTAAGATATTCTTATTCACATATCAATTAAGTAATTTAAAATGCTAATTTTGTCAGATATTGGATAAGTATAAATATTTTTTTTTCTTATGGTGGCTAATTTATGAATTTACACGAAATCATTAGAGTACGACAAGAATCATTTTTGTTTGTTTCTACTAGTCAGCACATATTAATTGCAAATTTTGTATAGATTCATAAAGATAGCAAAAGCTGCGACTTCTGAACGAAAGATCTTTTTTAAAACGAATAAAATGATTTTATCAGCCAACACTCAAGAAATGATATACAACAAACTCCTTTTATCAGAATTGTTTTGGTGCAGAGCATTTATAAGTCAATTACCCGGCAATTCAGATAAACGACCCTCGGCAGAGAAATTGCACTATACAGGTTTTATATACACATCTGCCTCAGCAATCATTTATTCATAATATATACATATACCAATTAATTTTACATGATAACTATATTTGATTAAAATGCGATTTAATTGAAGTTTGATGACTGAGGATATTAGAAATGACACTTTCTTCCACCTTGCAAAATGATCTACATTATTTACCATATATTTATTTATTACAATTATTATTATTATTATTATTATTATTATTATTATTATTATTAGATCCTGCCTTTAATACATTAATTTCCTTTAGATCTTCATCTTCTTACAGTTGTGATCTGTTCTGTTGTGATTTTATTCAGAATCATTTCAAACGACCAACACAGCATCATCTACATCCATCCAAATACTTAATTCGCCATCCCAATCAGTTCTTAAAGTTTTGATATTTTCTTCGCAGTAGATCTCGTTTTCACTGTATACGAAGAAACCATCTTTCCTACAGTTTATAGTTGCTGAGTTTTTTTTAATTTTTTCAGAGTTTCTGTATCATGTGGATAGCAGTGTTAAGTACTACTTACTTCTCACAGCATCTTTAGCTTACTTTTGGAGATTCCCATCGGTTATCTGGATGATAAACTGGATGTTTTCGCGTATTCTTCCGCAATATGTTTTAAAGTTTTTTAATCCATGATTAAGTGGTTGGGTGAATGGTGTTGTGTTCTTTGACATTAAAAAAACAACCTTAAACACATAGCGAACTGAAATACGGTAATGTAGTAAAATTAATTTTAAGTTTAGGTGCAAGTTGTGTGATTAAAAAATATGTTTACCGCAAACTGCTGCACAAAATAACGGCAGTATATTGAATAAAAAACTTAATATATCTGCACTGAGAAAAAAATATTTCTTTGTTGTTAATATACAAGGTGGGCCACCACATTTGCGTCGGTTTGTATACGAAAAGTGGTAGCATATTTTCAAATTGTTTTTTGTAAGGGTTATACGGGTTCAGAAGGACCATATTTTAAAAATTATTTTGAAGTATATAGGTGACTCAAAGAAAATTACACACCAAAGTTGTGAAAAATCAAATGGAGCCACTGTATATTATGGCATATTTTGATAGTACAGACTCAATAAAGGCAAGTTGGTATTAGGTTTTTTATACCTAATTCAACTCGTTTACGAGATAATTAACTATTCTTCAAAATGTAGATCAAAATTTAAGAGGCATGCTTGTCATGCGTATTTAAGCTAGATATTTCAAATTGTATTTAGCTTTTAACTAAAGCATTAAACTTGATAATAAAATAAAAGTAATGCAAAAAAATTATACAGGCTGAACAAATAACATACTTTTAATTTCCGCTATGTTTAAAGACAAGTAGCTTTCTTATTTTAACCTTTATTTACTTTATTTTGATTCTAATTTTAACGGTCTTTAAGATTGTATTAATGGTTACAGATTACTATACCTATCTCTTATAGTTTCTTAGTAACTCAGAATTTTCTGTTTTAAATATTAATTCCTAGCCATTATCTTTTTTTGAAGTAGGCTTGGACAAAACTGCTGTTATTATTCAACATGGATAGACGATATTCATCAGCCTAACTCTTTCTTCTGACTTTTCCTACGTACTAATTAAAATTCATAACTAACTAAACTTGAAAAATGTGCTTTATTAAAACGGATAAACTGATATGTTAAAAACTGCCAATGTTTTAGAAAGTATTCAAAATGATGGCTGTGGTTTTCAATGCAGAGGCGTACTCTATTTATTATTATATTTTTAAGGTATACGTCATAAAAACAAATCTGGGCTTCGTTTAGGCTCTGGAGATCATTGCTGGCCAATTCTGTGGACCTCCGTGGTTCATCCTACCTATTGGAATACTGCCTATCTAATTCATTTCCTGTACACTAAGTGCGCAGAGCACCGTCTAATTACAACAAAGTCTTTGTCGAATATTAACTGATATATTTGGCAAAAGTTTTGCTAAGGTGTATGTATATTTGGGGTAAATTTAACAGAAAGGATTTGAAAAAAATTAAAGAAAATTACACTTTTGGAATGATTTTAGAGAATTATGTGTAAGTATACATCCTTTTGTAATTTTAAAATTGGGGTAACATCACTTTCTTTAGAGTTTTTACATATTCAAAATGAAATTACGTTTCAATTTATGTCTACATAATTTAAGAAACTGTATTTATATTTTTACTTTATTAACTTTGTTTAAAAAATAAAAGCTTTGTTTGCTCATACTTTTTCCTTAATGTTACCTCATATCATATGCATTTATTTTATGTTTCATCTTTCTTCTTACACAACTTAAGTTCCACTCCCTATTTGATAACATTTATATAGATTTGTATATTTGATACAAATGCTAATCTAAAGTGTGTTCATTGAAGCGATATGCTAGCTGCGGTAGATAAGATTATTGTAGCAAAATGCTTATGACTAGCAGCCTTATATAATACATATCATAATTGCGGAGGATAATGTATGTTTTTTTTTTAATAGAGAAAATACTGTTTTGGCAATAGTGGCTTCTCAATAGGAAATGAAAAATAAAATAACATCACAATTTTCATTGTGTAATAACGTTTCTGCATGCGAGAATTGCGAAATACCCGGTATAGTACTATATTTTACATTATAGTAAGTATGGATGCATAGCGTCAGCATATGATATATTGCTTACTATCTATCTACTTTTTAAATACTATTACCTTAATGCAAAATACTATAAGCGTTACAAGATTATATATAGTAAGTTTGAGCATCATGTATTGCACACGTAAAATATTACATTACAGAAAGTACAATAAAAATTTTAACGTTTATTATCAAAAATTATTAGTGCTATTGGACCACTTATATTAACAATTAACAGCATGAATGCTAAAATTAATAATGCAAATATGTACACTTTTCTCTACTATACGAGTTAATAAACACTATTAACAGAAATTTATTATAGAAATATTCTCAGCGGTAATATAAAATATGAGATTGTCCCTATAGCAGCTATAAAATATATTAAAGCATAATATATTTATATTAAACAGTACAATCCATTTCTCTCAGTGCAGGCAACACTACAACTATACAAATGAAAAAATGTGAACGTGCCTACGTAGCTGCATAATAATTATACAGGAAGATAATCGAGGTTTTAATAGAATAGTTCTGTACTCTTACATTGAAATACTATAAACTTGTAAATTTTTAATGGTTAATGTAAATTTGTTTAGCTACTTGCAAGGGTGTGGTAATATTTCAGTTGTAAGTAGTACCAGATACTTTTGCTGTATATAATTTTTTACTCTCTGCAATAAATAGAATAAAAACGAGAATTACAAAAAATATGATACAGCATTCATAAATTTAATGGTTTGCACAGTGCTGCACGCGCAGCAATATCAGCAACTTTCCTCGTAATTGCATAAACTGAGCAATGTATATTTTCTCACGTCATCGCGCAATAGTTATAAATAACAAAAAAAAAAATAAGATGTCATCCTCACGTAAATGAGTGCATGCATACGATTATTAGGAACCGATCTTAAATTACAATACATGTATCCTTAATCATGTTCAAACTGTTCGTTCGGATACTTCCTTGAAAGACCGCCTTCGGTACGATTACTACACGATAGCTCCGTAATTTATTGCCCCCACACCTTCCGATTCTATTACGATAATTTTACACCTTTACTTAAAGTGAAATCGTTTTAAGCGACTATGGCCCTTAAATTATACCGCTGGTGTTAAAACGTGTATTGGCGCAAGCCTAAACTATTCCGGTTCCGCGTTTTCATTAAACGTTTTTTCACGCTTCGATTCTGTATGCGTCATTGTTGACGTTTTGTATGTTGCTGTTGTTGCTGTCGTATCGTTACTTGCGATGTGTTTTCGAGTGTTAAATAAAGGCAGTCTGATAAACGACGTTGTATATCGATTGTCCTCTATCGAACCGTAACGATCTACGGAAGCCCAATTTCTTTTCGCTACTAAAAATCGTTCGCGTATTATGACGTTGGTATGTATTATTATAATTACAACATGGCAGCCAATGACTCTGAACGTCTAATTACGCCACAGTTCATTAGTCCCATCGTTCCTTTTATCTTTTGTAAATGTAATATACAAATTAATACCACATTTATGTATATCATATACAATCATTTATTGCACTAACATGATATTCAAATAATATTGCCAAACTGATTGTTGGAATCTTTTCTAAGGGGTCTAGCCGGATAAGCATGCTAAACTGACCCCAGAAGAGGAAAAGTCACAAGAAGGTAATATAGAGGTACATTATCCCTTAACTCCCCACTGTTCTTGAAATAATTAGATAAATGTGCCCCAAGCAGAACTTTCTTTCTTTATCAAAGACTATTCTATTTAGGAAAGAAGTTACCGCCATCTGTTAGACATTAAATCATAGTTCATTAGGTGTTCTCTTGAAAAAAAAAATCGTTACACTTAAAAGCAAAAATTCATTAATTAATTTTTGCTTTTAAGTGTAATAATTAGAAGGAATTTTTCCAAGAAAAATTTTTCTCCTCACGCAGGATTCAGACCTACATCCTCTCGTTCACCGGACGAGCGCTTTACCAATTAAGTTAGTAGAAGATGCCGATTCGAGCGTTGAAACAAACGTACATCGATATTTATTCGAATACGTCGGATTATGCTTCTTAATACTTGATTCATCATCTAATACTACTTTTTGTGGATAACTGTATTGATTTTGTACGAAATAAATAGTTCCTTTAAGAAAATTATGTTTTATATCATGGGTGTATGACATCAAACATTTTTTTGTTGTTGTCAAAGTAATTTATTTGAATAAAGGGTATTATTTGAAGAAAATATTTATATATTTTCCGATCGCTTTAAATAAAGCAGTAACATCACATTTAATTCAAATTTTCTTAACGTGAAATAAATTTTCCAGAGATCTATTTCTTTGCAAGAAACATTTTTTCCTCAGTGCATGAAATATAGCAATTTCCACGGTAGTATTAAGCAAATACCAGCAAGTTGTTAAAGTAAACGATACGGAAAAGAAACTTATATCCCAACATACCATTTGCCCCTAATTTTCAAGCGAATATGTGTCACAATTATTTAAAATACGCAAAATGCGCAGTTGTTAAATTCACACATGGTAATAATTAACAGGGATTCGTAGAAACGTGTGAAGCATAAATCACTGAAACACTACGGCGAAATCAATCTTCAATTTGTTAACAAACCGGTTACACGGCATCCCTTCCATAGGAGGCGCGTAGTCTTTAAACAGCCCAAGTATAAGGGCAATATTTCACCGTTTACTTTCTAACTTGCCTGCAGCAGCCTCCGTGTAAAGATTTATAGCCACCAAACGCCCCTTGTATTGGGACCTCAGCTCGCACAACAGTTTTCGTAAATGATATAGCGTGTGGTCATCTGATTAATGCCCGTGGTTCCCTTTATATCAAATTAATAAGTTTTAATATTTAACTCCCTTCTTGTTTGCGTTGCACTTTACGATTTCTTGGCACGACTCTTGTTCTTGTTACGAACTTTACAGCCCATAAACACAGAAACGCTTAAGTGAATTAATATTTATGGATTATGGTCAGTTGCACCGTAAAACAGCGATGGCAATTCATGCAACCGTTGAATTTTGAATTATCGAGAAAATATATATTCATTATTATCGTAAATTGTCTACGTATTCTTTTAAGTCTAAATTAATGGTTGCCCATATCTGCCATTGTTTTTCTCTGTTTGGTATTGACTATTGGCTGATCCTTACAAAAAGGATAACCAAGTCATAAAATATTGATCATAACTTCTATATGCACTTACGAACGTATATCGTATATCTCAGGTATTCTCTTTTTACATGGCATTTACAGTTATTTTGAATGCTAAGCAAATATGGCCATTCGTTATGAAAATTGAATTTATATCTATACATATATAGAGTTCGCTTACACACCCATTCGCCATTAGCTTGGTCTTATATGTAATGGCCTATTAAAATTAAAAGGCATTCAGCCATTTTATATTGAAGTACCTACATTTAATAACAATTAAATATGAAAGCTTAGAGAAATGTTAAACAGCTAGGAAATGCTTCAATTTTCATATATAACAGGATATTCTGTTGTATGAGTAAGAAATCAGTAAATACAACACATGTGCCCAAACACACTCAAGAATATTACTGTACCCCTGATTCATATAAACTATCAACAATTGGTAAGTGAAAATAAAATGCATATAAAGTGTTGTTCTTTGATAGATCAATACCGATTTTGATGAACTGGGCAAGCATCATGGTTATTAAATGAAAAACGAAATCTGTAAAGCTTCGTACACATCAGACCGTGAGTGCTAATGTAATTGTAATGTGAAGCGAATGTAATCAGCGTACACATTCGATAGCGCACTGTCAGTCGACATCAAAGGAACGATTCGTTGTAGTGTGGACGAGAATATCGATAAAATAGATGAATGAATAACAAAAAAAAAGAACATTAATGCTAGATTAGATTGGATTATATTAGGATTGGGGTGGCTTATGGACCTGTTTCACCTCAACCTTTTCAGATCTATTGTGATCCCCTTTTTCCTAGAGGACGCTTTCTAATTTTGCGCTCTTAATTAGGCCTACCATCTTTGAGAGCGGCTTCTTTAAGTAGCCACTAGCTGTGGGTTCCTCCACGGCCATTACTAGAAACATTGTTCTCGCCAAGCCTTCACATAAGCGCAGCACATGAATTGTTGTTTTTTCCTCGTGTTGGTAGAATCCGTAGGTTACGTCATCTGCCAGGCCTACGTTGTACATATGCCTATGACCAGTCGGCAGACCTACTATCATTTTGACAGTCTTCCTGTCTTTATTCAGTAGAGCTGTAGTAAATTCGGGCCTCTGTTCCTTTAGGAACTCTTTTGCCTGTCTCTATCCCGGTGATGTTGGTCACCACCCTCTGGACTGATTATTATGTATCAATTCATTGATGGATCTATTAATTTCCGATTTGGTAGTGCCGAAAGAGGGGCAAGCCCTAACGAATGACTTGACGAACCTGGCCTGGCCAGTTCGCCTGCCGCCTCATTTCCTTTCATGTCCGAGTGGCTAGGGACCCAGGCTAAAGTTAATTTGCTTGGGATACCCACCTCATTTAGGGCGCTTACGCAGCTTTAAGTGTGTACTAACTGTAGGAGAAAAAACGCTTTTACTGGCTCGGCACATCTTTCTATTTCTCGGACATAATGGTGGACCGCAGCAACCTCAGCTTGGAACACCGTTGTGTCTTTGCTGAAGCTTACCGAAAGAGCTTTTTTGCAATTAGTGCCGTAACCATACCATTTATTCCACTAGTGCCGTAATAGGGTCTATTACAGCACTAGTTGCGTAATAGAAATGGAACATTTAAGCAAATTTACTTTAAGTTGGTCACATTGCAACAGAAATGGAGATGTCAATATGACATTTTGTAAGCAAGTTTGAGGTTATTATATTAAAATTCATTGTAAGATTTGATATTTTTAATTAATCTTTGAAATAGTAACACTATTATAACATTTATATTAACGTTTGAATTATCTTTCGAAGTGATAGTGATACCGTGTGCAGTAGAAACATTCTGTTGAAAATTATCGTTCTCTGCGATAGTGATATTGCTTCTATTGGAGTACTCAAACTGTGAACCATTCCCAGAAGTTCCAGGTAGATTCACATTATTTTCCTGTGCAAACATATTTCCAACATCAATTTTATTTTTCATAGAAGAGGCAACGTAACCTTTAGCAACAGCCGTGCTTTTCCAGCCACCTAATCGTTTTACAGTTAAAATATCACCTCCAGTATTTGCTATATGTGTCGCACTGGATCTTCTAAAACAATGTCCTGTATAAAGATGAGGATCTGGTAAATGAAGAAAACTGGCAATTTGTTTAGGAACATTTCCCATGATATTAATACCGATAGGGCTATTAATTAAGCAGCCATGACGATAAGTTTAGAAAAAAACGTTTGTGAGTAACTGTTTTAGGCCGCAGATTATTATATTTTTTTATAAGTTCGATGCAGTTTACATCAGTCACTGCGAACATTCTGGGTACATTGTTTTTTGTTTTAGGTGTGTTGACTATAATGGAATCGGAATTGTATTGAAGATCTTCCACACATATATTGATTAATTCTCTCGCCTACAGGCCTCCATTATATCCTATTATCAAAATAACCTAGAATATAAGAATTTACAAAAAAGTAACGAAATAAAATCAACACTAACCTTTATTGCTAAGTATATTTTATCATCGGCTTGTTTCAAAAATCTATGAATATCTTCTTCTTCTAAAATTTTAGATTTTTTTGTTTGATAACCTTTAGATAGCCGTTTTAATAATGCTTGGAAGTTTCATATTTTTGATATAATCCACATTTCTATGTACATTTAACACGACCTTAACATCGAATAATCGACCATAATGATGACGATTATAATCTTTACGTAGCATTTCAAAATAAGCAAGTAAGAAGTTCTCAGAAATATGAAGAATTTCCTTTTCTTTGCACCATTTTAAAATTTTTTGTATCGCTTTTGAACATAGTGTACGATTTCTCCGGAAGTAAATTATTAATGGTTTTTTCAGCAATTTGCTGTATTTCAGGCGGAGTGCATGAAAAAGTTGTAGAACTGATATTAAATATTATAATATAGTTACTTAAGTAATATAATATATAACAAATTTCAAAAATGTGTCAATTTTAAATTAACTTGTCAATTTAAATCTTGTGCCAAACCAAGGTGACAACTGGTGACAACCGCCACAAAATTTCCCTAGATTATCAAATTTTTCTCGTTTTGCTATTTACAAAAAGAGAAATTTTAAAACTAATTGCAAAAAATAGCATAAAAACACGTTTCATTGACATTAAAGCACTCATTCAGTTAAGAAACTCGTGGCTACGCCACTCGTTTCTTAAACTCTGAATTCGTACTTTGAAACGTCAAAATGAAACTTGTCTTTTAATATACTATTTAGGCATTCCGGTGGTAGGGGTCGATCTCATCGGCTCCGTAGCGGACAGACACGTTTGTCCTTGCACGCCACCCAGCAATTTGACCGCCCCCACCTGCCGCACCTTTGGCCACGATGCTATAGCTCCTTACGTTAACATGGGTCTAATTACCCTTGTGTATAACCAGAGAGTCATCTTGGGGCTAAGTCCCCAATTCCTTCCACACAGCCTCCTGTACCTAGCTGTAGCTATAGTGGCTTTGCTGGTTGTTTTCTGGATATGTGGGTTCCATGTATCTCCTTGATCAAATCATACCCCAGGTATTTCGCCTCTTTGACATATAAAAGCCTTTTGACTCCTATGTTGTATGCCTACTAGCGTTATTTTTCTTGTGAACGTGATAACTTGTGTTTTCTGAGCATTGACTGAGAGTCGCTCTTGTTTACACTATTCTTCAACCGTATTTAAAGCGGTTTGTATGCGCTCCATCAGAACCTTTAGAAACCGCCCTCTAACGACTATTGTAAGGGGATCAGCATACCAACATTAATACTAACATGAAACTAGAGAAATTTTGTGGAATTCACATAACACTAATTTGCTTTCTTGCTTCGATATTAATTTAGCCCTACATAAGTTCGCGGTTGCGCGTTGCTTTTATTATAATGCCGCCTCATTATTGAATAACCTTATATTGTCCTCTGGCCTCCGCTATAGTCGTACAGCTTATAGAATCCGCAATGAGATGAAGGAATTGTTGCTCGTGAGGCAGTGAGACTAGCGTTTATAGCGATGTTCTGGATTTGATGCTATGTATCTCTCCTTTTTGGTTGTTATTTCTTCATTATTTGATAGTGTTCGTACTAACTGCGACATTCTACCGATTGTGATAACTTTTACACCCAACAGCTCCGCCATTGACCATACCCGCTCACCGATTGTGATATTTAACCTATTTCGCCTTATCCAATGTGTACAAAGTTATTAATATGGGTTACTTTTTCTTTTTCTCTCTCCTACTTTCTTTTGTGTTTCCTGATATTTTTTTTTTGTTTACTGTATTCGTTCTTTTTACAAAGCTAAGGGAA
The DNA here is from genome assembly GCA_004143645.1 of Protaetia brevitarsis. NCBI lineage: Eukaryota > Metazoa > Arthropoda > Insecta > Coleoptera > Scarabaeidae > Protaetia > Protaetia brevitarsis. Next base: position 2,787,665 of record RXPK01000192.1, on the reverse strand, counting down.
GCGCGCCGACGAAGTCTTACTCTTCATAGGCGATTTAGTCCTTTTGGTAACTTGTATTTATTAATTGTTGAATTGTTGAATTAATGTAATATATTGTACTTTTTGCCAATAAATATACTATTGTGATTTCCCGGCTATATGTTTTTTACGAGCAAAAGAAAAATAAATAAATAACTTTCTTTAATAAAACAGTGCAATCATTAATAACATGTTAAATTATTAATAAGTTTATATCAAAACAAATAAAAGCATGAGAACTCTTACTCTAAGGGTGAGTATACTTATTTGGGATATTCAAACAAGTATTATCAATTATCCAGTATAATTTAGATTCTTTAATTCAAAAAGGAACTTTTAAAATATCCCGCGCTATCATAAGAGAATAGAAAACCACCAACCACGTTTGCCAACTTATAAAGTTCAGAATTTTAAACTCATACGAAATAATAATAATAACCTCAAGATATTACGGACGTTATAAATTCATTTATATAGAAATTTAAACAATGTTTTGATCAGATACCTCGTTTTCAGGTTTATACAAATGCCAGAGTACCTCCAAATGTGATTTCCTTGTAGTGACAATCCAGATTCGCTCGTATATTCTCCTCCTTTGTTACATTCAGGACGTATGATTAGACCCGGAACAGCAAACACATGCACATTCCCATGCAGAACAGGTACCCAGATATAGTAAACACCAAATTTGTGAATTTATCCCCTTCGATACCAGATATACCCCCGCAATATGATTCAATTCATTTATATTTGTGAGAAATGACACAGCTTTTTCTAAGACTTTCCATCAACTATCAACACGTAACCAAGGATTTTCATACATTTTCTTTATACGAATCACATTGAGTCACTCCCCATTCAATTAAAATAGATACTTTGGGTACCAGACTATCGTACAGTTGTCAGACGATAAATTATATTCAACTTCCATGACTACTAGTGTGAATTAATCCAAATTATACTGGACTTACAAACAGGTGTGTACATAAAATAGTAATTGCATTTCAATATGGTTGGTAGCTTTCCTCTTATGAAACACAGGATTTCCCCAAATAAATATTTAACAAATTTTTAGCTAGTATGAAAATTTTTAAATATTAATTTTTCTTTTTAGATTAACAAAGAAACGAGGTCTGTTACAGCAAAAGGAATAAACGTCCCTGAGACGCTATCTTGTTCCAACACAACGTCCTTTTGTATTGAAAACGTTTCAGGGCTGGTCTAATCCAGTCACCAAACACACCCCACTAAAATTGTATTTATCATTTAACAAAACTGAACACAATAACGAATAAGGTATGCAAATAATTAAAATATTATTTACAATAAGGATATATCAAATTTATGTGATCCCTTTCATTCTATCGTCATAACCTTTAGTAATTCTGTAATCACTTTCTGCATCGGAATGATATTCATCTTGACTATCCTCATCCTGATTTTTATGCGCACCATGCATTTTACTGTCAAAATCTTCGCTCATTTCAAAAGCCTTATCCTCCTCTTTGCAATCCTTATCTTCTTCCTGTTGCATCACCGATTCATCCTTACAAGAAATTCGATTTTTCGCTTGATTTGCATGAACCTTGTCAGCAGATTCATTCGTGTTATTATCAACATCCATTGGCTGTGCTTGAGCACCCTGAGCGCTTGTTTTATCTAACGTACTCTGTTCATTTTTCTCCACATCTTCTTTGGCCTCAGGATCTATCGCATCATTAAATTGTGCAGTTTTCTTTTGATTGTCAGTATCATACTTTTCGGTTTCATGGGCATCTGGTTTGTGGGAATTTTCAGAATTATTACTATCATCTTCTTCAGTTCCATTTCCTTTTTCAACATCTGGATCATCATTTTCTTGTTCTTGATTTTCATTTTTATTTTCCGGAGGCTTTTTTTCTTTCATAGCGTCCATGTCGAAAGAATTTTCATCTTGATCTTCTTTATTTCCTTTTTCATTGTTGTCTAATTGTAAATCATGCGGTAAGTCCATAGGTTCTGGTTCCAGCAATTCCGGTTGGTGGCTGTGATAAGGATCAATTTGATCGTCATCATATTCGGGATCCTCTTCATTTATTTGATTTTTATTATTTTCAGATTCGCCATTAGGATCTGAGGACTCGTCTTTGTCCGTAGGTGCGCTTTCTTTTGTCGTTAATTCTTTATTACCGTCTTTTTTACCGCTATTTTCTTTTTCTTCATTTGTTCCAACTTCATTTTCATCAGCCTCATTTTCTTCTTCTTCGTCTGAGCCCCAAATTTGTTCATCTAATTGATCTGCTCCCTTTTCAGTATCCCCCATTTGTTCTTCTGTTTCCTTTCTAATCAATCCTTGTGTTCCTCCCCATATATTCCTTACCTCTTCTCTTAACTCAGCCTATTTGCTGTCGCTCCTCAATCCTATCCTGCATATACATCTTAACAAAATCTTGAAACGTCATATCCCCATCAGTTCGCTCTCTCTCTCTGGTATTGCTTCTGCATCACCCCTCCTAATCGCTGATACCCTCAATGCTGACTTAGATTTACCCCGCCTTCTGATATCCATGCTTCATTTAAACTCGTTTAGTTATAAGCAATAGTAAGATACTGAATAAAATTCCCAAATAAATTCGCCTCACGTTCGATGCGCCAAAAAGGTTATAATGTGATTTCCCGGCTATATGCTTTAACAAGCAAAAGGAAAATAAATAAATAACTTTTAAATTAGATCTGCCTTTTCTTTGCAGATACCTTCCTACAATGATAAACACAATGCAAACTCAATCCACTAGATGGCTATGTAATCCCGTACACATCCAAGATATCTACAATTTACCACTCCAGATCATGCGCACTAATGATCCCCCCTCTTACTAACCAATGACTAGTTTACCTTTATTATTCTTTACAGTTAGGAACCCGCTGCGCTGACGGCTGTACGCCTCGGTTCTCCTAAATCACCAACTTGTTTATTATTATGCCCTTACTTTGTTAAATACTGAATTTATAATTTAACTCTTAATAATTCAATGTATCAAATGAACTTCCGTTAATAAAACAGTGTAATCATTAATAAGTTATATAATTTATTGTTAAGTTTATATCAAAGACATATAAATAGCATGAGAACTCTTACTCTCAAGGTGAGTACAGTTATTGGAAATATTCAAACAAGTATTATCAATTATCCAGTATAATTAAGACTCTTTTATTCAAATATGAACTTTTAAAATCTCCCGCGCTATCATAAGAGAATTGAATACCACCAACCACGTTTGCCAACTTATGAAAGTTCTAAATTTTAAATCACATACGAAGTAATAATAACCTCAAAACACTACAGACGTTATAATTTCATTTATACAAAAAATTTAAACAATGTTTTGACCAAAAACCTCGTTTACCGGTTTACACGGACATCAGAATACCTCCAAATGTGATTTCCTTGTAGTGACAATCCAGATTCGCTCGTATATACAGCTAAAAGGGCCAGACCAGGAGGAATAACATCGGTAGCAGGAAAATTCAGGAACAGACTCCTTCGTTACATTCAGGATGTATGATTAGACCGGAACAGCAAACACATGCACACTCCCACGGAGAACAAACACCCAGGTGTAGTAGATACAGCAAAATTTCTTATAATGTCGAACAATCCTCACGTTTCTTCTGTATATTTCTAGAATAGAGTAATTACAAGAATTTGAATAGAAGATCCCCTTCAATACCAAATATCCCCCCAAATACCAAGACAGGAAAAACCACTTAACTCATTACACTTGATAAAAAATAAAAATATCTCTCAAGCAGCTTTTTTATCAACAACCTCGTCACCAAGGATTTTCATCATTTTCTCACAACGAATTACATTAGGTCACTCCCCATTCAATCAAAATAGATACCTAGGATACCAGGCTATCGTACAGATTCAGAATAAATTATATTCAACTTCCATGACTACTAGTGTGAATTAATCCAAATTATACTGGACTTACAAACAGGTGTGTACATAAAATAGTAACTGCATTTCAATATGGTTGGTGGTTTCCCTCTTATGAAACACAGCAATACATATTTATTATTACTAATTATTTAAAAAAGTATATATGAAGATAGTAAGAAAGGAAGGAAAGTGTGTGAATAAAACACAATCAGTGTAGGATGGACATTTCACAGTTGCAGTACTGAATAAGATTGATGAGTGCTACCGAATCAATACAATTAAATGTTCGTGAATTAAGCATTCATTCGCCATGGAATCATTCAAGACGGATTTTTAATAGTAAATATTTAAATTAATTTGATATTACTTTCCAAATATTATTACCAGTAAGGTGCAAAATGGGGAATCACTTTATGTCGCAGGCGGTACCAGAAATAATTGATCATAATGTGAACAGAATATAAATGTTTTGTATTAATCAAAGTAATCGATATCAAAAACAAAGGCACTGTTGCTCTTTTTAGGCCTGACATTTGCTACATTTATTTTTAATGGTTTGGAAAGCTTTGATGAATAATTTTGTAAAGATTGATGCTTAAGTACTGAACATTTTGGTACTTTTTATTTAATAAAGGTTCAGTAATGCCAATCCATTATTCCATTCCTTTAATATTCTTGACGAATTTATGCAGGTACTTATTATACCAAGAGCTCACTTTCGACCTGTTGATGACTACTATTCGTAATACAGTTCCATGTTTTGAAACAACGTTTACATTAATAAATAACAAAAATAAAAATGATATCGAAATAAATTTGTGCATTAGTGGAATAAAATTCTAGTATGACATACAAACAAATTGCTTGCGGTTTTAATAATAGTGCAAAAGTTTTAAACCTTTAACATAAGAATAAGTACCGATCGTACAAAATTAGCACTTCCCATTTACTCACGAGTATTACTGTCGCCCTGGAATTTTATGAATGGATGATTAATGAATATCCCAAACATGAATATTTACAAATGTAATGCTGGATTTAATATTACTTTTACAAACTTCGTAAATAAAATGAGAAAAAAATTATATAAAACTATCACGTTGCAAAAAAAAATCAAATTGAACAAGTTATTCCTTCTAGGTGTAACACTTCTAATATTACTGAGTATATTTACATTTAGTGCCAATCAATAAAGCTATATGATAGTAGGTCGCATGGTTTTATTGATGGGTAGGCTCATTGGTTGAAATACGAAGAGTTCTTGCTAACGTGGTTCATCTCAATTTATAATCTTTATTTCTACTCTGAGAAATGTGAGTATATCCCTTAAGGGCATTTTTATATATATGCGGCTCAAAACGGACCATCCCGACAACCCTTTGGTAGTGATCACAGATTACTAATAAAAAAGATGATGTGCCTAAAAGTTGTAGTTAATTTTAACCTATTTCAACGTGATTATCCACACTGAAGGCAAAATTATTGTTATTTCATGATTGAATGCGGATATCGTAAAAATTTGCGCTTTCTTAGAATTTGTGGTCAAAAAGGAGATTTCATTTAAGAAAACACAAGTTGATTCAATATTGATGATCAATTACTTTGAAACACTCGTTACGTATCAGGTATATTTTCATGAACCAAACCGAATTCTTTTTATCTTTTCCCATCATTATATTTATCAATATAATTTAATACAATGCTTGCTTAAACTTTTAGGTGAAATTCTTTTACATGAATGACTATAACTACGCAGTAGGTATACGTAAAGACACATCATATTATAAGGACACTTACTCCGATACATACTGATTCAAGACCAATTGATTGGAAGTTAAAGTATGATAGCCCCTTTTCTATGATCATTTATTTTATTAGTTTTTCAGCGCCATAGTTTTAAGGTCATGTCTTGATTATAAAATATAACTGTAATGTGTATAAAAAAGTTGTAAAATAATCATTCAATAGAGTAACATTGTCTAGTGCATAATATTACAAAAAGGATAAAAGATATCAATTGAAATAGTGTAGTATACAAGTTCAACTCTAGTTGTATTTATAAAACTAATAAATGCTTTCTGGATTCCTTAACAATTCAAGAACAAGAAGCAATAAAATTTAACACCTAAAACAGATTTCCGACTTCTGAGAGCTTTTTCGCGGTTGCCCCCATAAGAAGCTTTGTAGTAAATCGAGGGGGATGAAAAGGGAATACAAAAACGATTCGCCAGTTTTACACCTAATGTTAAAAAGACATATAGGATTAAGTAAATAAATGAGTGACTATAATTCTTATTGAGACATCTTTTTGAATATAATATTAAAATTAAGCTTTTTGCTTTAGTTACAAACACTTTTTTAAATACAATTTTTAGGAAACGTATTCAATTTCAATGCATTTATGGAGGGTATTGCCACCTGACAAGCTAGTAATCTAATACTGAAATTGCAAATTCAATAACTTTTTATTCTACAAAATAATAATAAAACGTATTTATGCTGTGGGGAACTATATATGTATTGTATGTTTATCTTCCCCCAGCTAAACTGGGTGTCGAATTACGTTCTGGTGTACTCAAATTCAAATGTTATTAATTGGCGATACCAAAACAATAAAACTAAGAACGGGAATGGGCGGAAATCCTCGGGGAGCGAATATTTAACTATATCGAGCTGAAGTAATGGCATAAAGTGAAGGGTCCCTTGTGAATTTTAACACTCTCATTCGTCCTTAGAGATAGCAAGCAAGAGAACTATAATCTTTTCTGGCGTTTCATTACAGCTTTTATTACATTTTAAGTGGACCTATAAAGACCTTTATTAGTAACACTTTCAAACAAAAACATTTAATTATGAAAGTGCTGATCGTTAAAGTTTTTTGCACTCCGATAATAACGAATAAACACGAGTGCATGTACAAGCATTAGTAAATTAAATTTCTTCTAGGTTAATAGATATACATACATATTGATCTTATATAGCGTGAGCAACCCAAAAGAATTCTTTGAACTTTCGGTAGGAATTTTAAAAATTTTAAAACCAGCAGAATAAAAACAACAAATTATGATATAATTGAAGCATATTTCCAACTTCATAGCACTTCCGGTATACAGGGTTGATATCAACTCTCCTATTTTAAATAAAATAATTTTCATCGGTCTTGTGAACTTCTCATATCATTGTACTCTAGGATTTCCTACTCCCAAATTCAATCACTCAATATCATTTAACTGAACTATTTTTAAACTGATTTTAAATTGGAAGTATTTTAAATAATTTTTAATTTAACTTTTTACTTTGCTGATCTCTCTTATTTACACTGTTGAAAATTTTAACACTTTTTTGACTAATTTAATAGTCAGGAGAGGTCCACACTCTTTTCGTGTTATTTTGTCGAGAACTATAGAAGTTTAAATTTGACGAGCAAAGATAGTCAAGTATTGTCTATTGCTAAGGGTTATTTTGTCCAACTGACACGTGGAATTATAAATACTTCTAGTCACATTTTATTTGATCTAGACTAGACAAAATTTACTAGCTGTTTAACTAAATGAATGCGATCTATTGGGTGTTTTAACACCATTTTCTAAACACAACGTCTTTTTAATATGCAACTCCTATTTCTTAGTGCTATAATATTCTCTCTTTAAGACGTTTTCTCAATTATAAATATGCAAAACCACCCATTCACAAGTTTTGGTTTCAACTAAACGTACCAATTTTAAAATGATTTTTTGAGAACCATTATAAAATTAAGTGAATGTTTATGCTATTTGATTCAAGTCTAAACTAATTGCGTAAATAAATGTTCCCAATACATCTTTAAGATGTTGAAATTTTTTATGCCCACTGGAATTAACGTTTAATAACACGAGGTCACACTTTGCAAGTCAGTCACATTTGGTGGTTTGTTTGGATATGTTAATACGGAGAATCAAACACGAAAACAGATACACGTGCAATGCAGGTGGTGCGTATAATGCAATACTGTATTAGAATAGGTGGGGGTTTCTATATTTCTATCCGAGGGAAAAATTCTGATTGGTTGACGCTTCTGAATGTCTAGAAAAATAATCAATCCTCATATCTGAACAAAGAATTCACACGAAATTCTAATAATTTCTGTTCTATTAAATACGCGTAGTCAACTCGTCTGGCAAAGTTTGGAAAAATCAACACTAAAATATTTGACTAGCGTAAAATTAACGCCAACACCGTAATATTTTCAACAGTGTATATATAAATATTTATACTATAATATTATAACTCTGTACATTACTATTTGTTAATAATTTTTACACTCTCTCATATATTGATACTTCTGTAGCTGACCTGAAGATGCTCGGCTAGAGCGAAACCGATCGTGCGATACATTAAAGAATTTTGTGAGGATCAAGACCTTGTTTTCTTCTTTTTTCCTTTAAATACAGCTCACACAAAGTCAAATTATGGATTTTACCTTATCATAATGTTCTAGTTTCCTTACGGAGTTCAAAAACTCATCGCCATCTTTAAAGTAACAAAACCTTTTGTTTGCAAATTCAGCATGTTTCGTTTTTTAAATACAACACAAAATTCTGCATCGACTGGTATGGTTCTTTAATAATTAATGTTTTTATAATGTATATGAGAAGATTGTTTTATTATTCATTTATACTGAACTGGATTCTTTAACGCGTCTTAATATATGAAGTAAAAACAATAAATATGCATACCTCGGATCACTTGACACAAATCTTGGAAATAGGTAATCTCTCTACTTCACTTGAAACAAAGTATAAATTAATAAAAATAAGAAGTATGAATGAATATAATATTTATTTATTCCTTACACAAATGGATGCCTCGGGACTCTCTTCTTTGGAGGTACGGCACAAGAAGATTTTAACGTTTTCCATGATATCTTCATGATTGCGCTGTAATCGCAAAAAAAACATGATTGTGAACGTCTAGAAACAAAAAAACCAAAAAAGAGAAGCAAGCAAACATGATTTTGTGTTTTTTTTTTAAACTTTATTAAGCAAATTATAATAGTCAAATTTTAAAATTAATCTGCTTTTAATTCTTGCCTGAGGGTGTCCTCATTTGGACGAAACCTGTGGCTTTAATTAAAAGATTTTTTGCGAGAATGGACCACTATTTCAATGCCTTTTTTCATTATTAATTTACTCACATAGAGTCGAAAATTGATTACATTAGTATGGTTGTTCTGCTAACATCCCAACTTAGAGCCATAATGAAACAATTTTACTATTATTAGCTATGTTCATTCTACTACACATAACGCATGGATATGCATCCTAAAGATCTTCTGTTTTAAATGTTCTACGTTAGCAAGTAAAATCTGCTTCTTTTCGACGCATATTAATTTTTGTTTTATGACGATAGACAGCCTTCACCCTTTCCATATGCCAAACAAATAAACGTTATTGAGGAAAGTGATCAAATTAAAATTTGAAATTGTAATTTATTAATTCAACAACACCATCAAATACAAAATTTTAACAACAGTGTTGAATACGAAATTTTTACTTTGCACAAATACGTTTGTCATTCTAATTTATTAATTAATTTAACGTCACGAAAGATTAGACGCTAGTCAAATTTAACAAAAAGTTGCATGGAGAAAACGATAAAAAAACCGGAGTGCATCCCTCCTAACAACTAGAATAATTTGTCACCGCTACATGTTTACATACAAGGAATTGCGAAGTCTCAAGCATAAGATTTACGCACACTAATAAGTAAATACGCCGACCACCAAAAATTATTAGATGAAATTAAGGCGATACTCCTTATGGGGACGCCATGTGATATCATGAAGTAGAAATTCATAGAAAATATCAGGTTATAATGATCAAGAAGGACTGGGAAAAGGCACTCCACACTAAGAAAAAAATTGTGTTTAGTCAACGCAAAATGCGTTAATTTAACATACTTTTTGGATTGTATATAAACAACATAACCATTGGATTTGTTCAACCCATAAAACAGTGTTAGCATAAAAATGTTGGTTAAATACTAAATTAAGTAATAAGAAAAAATATTGATTTCAACGAACGCAGCTTCTATTAGATGTTTATCTGGTATAAAAATACCAAATTAATATGTTATAAACATACTTATCACCGTAGCTGCTAAATATGCTGCGTTAGAGGAATGAAATAGGAGAAGCGCCATCTATGTGACAATTTCTGTAATATATACAAGTATCTAACGTATTTATCGCGCTGCATATGGAGGAAACTGCTACAAAATAAATGTGATGCTACTATAGTGCTGATATTCTTCAAATTTTACAACCCAAAACATAATTTTATTTAATGTTTCAGGTTCATTTAACCGCATTTTCAGTTGAATGGAAAAGAAAGCGTGTTAACTTTCTAGTAATATTGAAGGAACCATTTTCATTATTAATTAGAACTAAACAGATTCAAGCTATTTTTTTTATAGATACTCAGAAATTGCTTTGGTTTAACTCCAATATGAAAGTAACAATTTTTAAGCGTAAATCATTCCTGAAAGGGGAAACACTAAATAGGCGACTTCCTTTTTTTTTCAAAAGTAACGTGGTTATTCACTTAGCAATTGTACATTTAAATTTGTGATTCAAATCACAACACTTCATCTATCCTCACTTTATATTTAATAGTACTGAATGAAGCATTTCGTTTCTTTTGTAGTGTGTGGTTTTCTTTAGGCGGAATCTCTAAAAAGTAAAACGTAAGCTCAACTTCCGATTACTTATAATTGTTGATGCGGATATTCAGATCTTGATACAGGCTAGAAGGTTCTTTTTTGGAATTAAAAAGAACAGGTACGCATATATGCACTTACCCAACTACGTTGCTTCACTTAGGATGCTATCCATATAATGCATTCGCGTGTGTCTGTGTGTTTATGCAGTACCCATGCAATGTTGGAATAAATAAAAAGGAACTAGCCCGTATTTTACCGGCACTTTCAGTAGTAAACGGAAACAATAGATGGATAAACAATAGACAATAAAGCGGGCAAATGCGGATCATGAAAAGGGCAACAGAATTTGTCAAAAACGAGAACAGTCCTCTTGACATAATAATTATTTTAATCCCCCCTTTGAAAATGAAATTCCAACTCACCCGATAATCTTTTATCTTTATAAATTATACCGCATTAAAAAGAGATAACTGTATATAAGGTGGTCCACGCTACGGGGAATGAAAACATCCTGTAGACCGTTTTCTAGGGGTCCAGAAGAGATGCTAGTACGATAACACTCTTCTAAAACCCATATAGAAGTATATGGTCTATTTATAGGCATTGTCAATGTGCAGCGCTGTTCATTTTAATGTGTTTGTTTTTCTGCCATGAGAGCGAAGAGAAAGAATCTATCGTACACGTGTTGGTCGGAGCGGGATGGAGGCAGTCTCTTAAAAGTATCGGGTTTCCACCAGCAGACAGCTGTTTTTAGTACGTGGAAGTTATTTTTGAGGATCTTCGCTAACGGAAAGCAATATTGATGAACGTTTCTCAACGAATTTTGGTCACTCTGATGTGTTTCAGGTGGTAAATATATCATCTGGTGACAGGATAATATCTGGTAATTGAGACGGTTACACTATGTTGTGACTCTTATGATTATAGTTTACGTGCTATGATTACAGGTATATGTGTGTTATGCATCAATTTTAGTTAATATTAATTTAGAATTAAAGCAATTTATTTAATTACTAATTATAGTTAAAGTTATTAAGTGTGGGCGTTATTGTGAGGGAGGGCAGTATGAGAAGTAATATTCTATAAATAATAGTAAGAATTAAAAATTATCTGTAATAATTCTACAACAGTCAAAAACTTAATTACTACAAGATATAAAAACTAGTAACAGCAGCAAGTCCTTAGTAGCTTCAGCATCGTTGATATTCCATACTGCTAATGATATAAAATTATAAATCATAAGTTAGCATTCTGTTTGTTACTGCCGCATATAAACATAATATCGGGGTTTGCAATGTCGATTTTCTTTCTTAATAGTATCAAAACTTGATTTACTAGCCTGAAAACAATAAATTGTTGTAAATAGTATAATTGGTTACAATATAATCATATAATATAAGTATCTTCCTTTGCGAAAACTTCACTTACAATTAAAAATAAAGAGTAGGTATGTATCTTAAATGATCTCTATTTTTTGCGTCAGCTCTAAGCTATTTTTTGATGCACAACAAATAGTGCACAAATAGTAATAAAGAAATTTGACAACGTCAACCAATGTAAGAGGTGGTATTTTCTTATATGGAAGTGGTATACAATTAAGTTAATTTTCTTAGTGTTAGCTGGAGAGAATACAGAAACCATAAATATTTTATGCATTTTCCTTGCACAAGTTCAAGTTGTTTCTCTTTTGTTATATAATGAGGACACTATATTAACAGGCATATTCCAATCTGAAGCGTACAAGAGAAAATTACAGGACTTGCAAGGATCTACTAAAAAAGGATCTGCTGTTTCTAAGGATAAACCCTAAAGTACGCCTTGTAGTTTGAGCAATTTCATGAACATTATTCAAGAAAGCTAGCTTTGGTGGACTGAACTCCTAGGTTTTGGACTGAGTTGGCATGCTGAATACAAGTGTTAATTAATATGGTAATTCCATCTAGTAATTATTGACCTTCTAGAAAAAAAACTGATAATGTTACACTTATCTATACTTAAAAGGCGCGTTGTTTTCATTACAGTAACTATTCATCCTTACAAGATCCATCTGCCGAAACTCACAATCGTGCTAGATATAGAGTGATATATTTTTAAACACCCGCAATTAAAAGGAAGTTGAAACAATGCATTTAACTAAATCAACAATAAAAATAAAGAACATTAGTGGTCCAAGAGAAAAGCTATGTGGTACTTCGGAAGTGACGATGCAAAGCCTAGAGTTGAGGTCATTGAAAGTTACATGTTATGGCCTATTATGGAGATCCCAAGTACTAAAACTCAGACGTTCAAGTTTGTGGAGAATTAATATATGATCTATCCGACCGAAAGCTTTAGAGAAATCAGTATATAATCATCGTAGGCCTCTGTTCATCTAGTACTCGTGAAATCATCTGCCTCAATACAATTAAAGTTAGAAACAGTTGATCTCTCCTCTACGAAACCGTGCTGGAATGGTGTTATAGGATTCTTGACCAAAAGATATATTTTTCATGTGATATTTCAAAAACTTTAGCAAAATTTGAAGCTATATTTTTAGCATCACCATTCTTCATTATAAGTTATTTTCCAAACTTCTGGGAAAGTATAAGTTTCCAGAATAAGATTTAATACATTAGTTAGCGGAACTTCTAAATCATTGGCAGAAGCTCTAAGCGAAAGAAAGTGAAAACGCGGGCACTTGCTCATGTCTTGTTGTACTGGAATCTCTAATTTTCTTTCCGGCTGCCAGAGCTAGCAAGCAAGCAAACCCCTCAACCATAACCTGTGGACTGTGAAGTTATTGTTCAATTAATAAATATCGCCTGGTATGCGACTAATGTTGTATTAACTTTAACGTATGCCTAGAACCCCACAAGCTTCGTGGGAATACTAGTTCTTACATTAAAAAGATATTGTTCGCAAGCCTGTATAATTTGCTACTTTAGAAGCGATGGTAGCTTTTTGATTTGAGTTAGAGGATTACTATTACTGCGACGTTTATAGCTCTTGTAATACTCATGTTTAAGTTTAATATTATAAATAATTTCATGAGTATTTCACTTGGGGAGTCTAGGAGAATGCAAATAAAACATTGGTACATCATTGTCAATAATTTAATACAAAATATTATGAAAAGCACTATATGCAATTGCAGCATTATTATCGACTAACCTATTGTCAAAATGTTGACTACCCATCTGCGATGAAGTGGGGTACCATTGGGCTAATACCACATCATTGCAGTAGTGTTAAGAGGTGTATCTGCAAGAAACAAGTGTTGATGAAAAAAATTCTGTAGTTTTAGTATGTGCACTTTTAATAAGTCATCAGTGGAACTTTGCTGAAAATTACGTTGTCTAGTGGTAAATGGATCTTGTAGTGTCCAGATATGATCATTATGACAATTATTAATACCATCTCCCGTAAAGCAAACTTCATCGAAGTACAGAATATTTGAAATCAAGTCATTATTTGAGCACATTGCCGCAATAACCAATTATGAAGTGCTAACTGACATTGAGCATCTCTAATTTGTATATTGAACATTTTTTCGATGATATGCATGAAAGAGTCTGCAGTTCAAATTACACCATACAAAATCCTGACTTACATTTTATTTATGGAAAGCTAAACAATCACAAATCATCTTAGCTTCGTGGTACACCTAAAAGATACTAAAAGAAGTTATCTATGATAAGTACTATATGGATTCCACACCAGCTGAAATGTTCCCACTCCAACTTAATATTTTCCCTATGATTGTTAATAACGAAAAACAAAATATATAATACAGTAGCCTCGCAATTATATGATTACTGATTTATGTAAAAATCTAAAATATGTAAACAACAAAAAAAAGTGACTAGTTCACAGAATCGCGAGTCTACTGTAAATCAGTCAGCTATCAGTTGTTATTATATGCCCCCATGGAACGACTCTCCTTATATCCCAGCATTCGCCAAGGACATTGACTATGTATAATATACCTGTATGTAATCAATGGCCAAGGAGTAAGGGAAAACCATGGCAAAAACCTTACTCTGGGAGCAGCTTACACAGCCAGACTTACAGGCAGATTGTCTGGTATTCTCCATGTACTGATTGATTGCAAATGAATTACAAAATAATTGCAGGGCCTTCCTGTTTTACATTGACTGCATGTTGACGAATAGCTTTTGTTGGAGCAAGATTAAAAGGTCTCTTCACACTATAGATCAACGAACATGCAAGGCACGGGCAAGTCACAGTTAAAGCAAAATGTCTTTTCTACTAAACATATGCATTTCGCGGCAATATATTCACTCATGTGGTCTCCTTGCGATCATGCGACGGGCATGTAACGTGGCGATCATTTGAAAGAATATTGGACCGGCACAAGCCTGTCAATTTCCGTCGAATGCCTGCAAGTATAAATTATACTGTAGTAATCGCCAGTCAATTGTCGCAAAAATTATAGCCAAACTGAAGCGATAGAGGAAATCCGTAAAATTTGTACAACGATTTTAGTGACTAAATTCACCCGTTGGTTATACGTATTCGTATAGACTGTGTAATTTTGGAAATTCTCAATTTTCCGTTTTTGACTCGATCATTCCGTTCTCCTAACTAACGGGCGGTGTTTGTTATTCATAGACGCTGTGCGCACTAAAATCACACAGTCACATTCACTGATTGTGAGTATTAGTAATCTGCAAAATATTTTATTAAGAAAAAATAATAAACTTTCGTTTTAGATAAGTTTAATAGAGATTTAGTTACGTATAAAATAAACACCAAATATGATCCCATATTCCACCGTGCTCCGTGTGAATTATTTCGATTATTGAAATCATCCGAATATGTACAACTTATTCGAGTATGTCGGATGGAATATGGAATCGGAGTATTATTTCGAATCTTATAACCTCCCGATTCGTGTATTCCAATTATTGAAATCATCCCAATATTTACAATACTACTCTTCTTCACCCAAAATATGCGCAATTTTGATTAGAGTTGAAGTGGAAAACATTTTTATACAATCACAAACACCAAACTGACTGCCGGTAGATCGCCAATGTGAATTCATTGAAAATTGACTGGACCGTGACTTAGCCGGGACTTGCATGTTCGTTGATCCATAGATTCTATAGTGTGAATAGACTTTTACCTGTTTCTCGTAATCTTCGCTGAATATTGAGTAATATGGTAGATGGAGAAATGGAAATCTTTCCTGATATTTTCACATCGACAGGCATGCTAATTGATTCAAATTATCTTCTAATCTATTAACAAGGAAACTAAAAAATAATCTATTTTATAGTTTCCGAGATTTTACAAAAACTTAAAGTGCATGATTTTTAGGTTTAACTTGGAATATAATCTCTGAAGGGAGCGGTAAAACCATAGACGTAAAAAAGAAGAAGAAGAAAAAACTTTAATATGTTCACCATTTCTCATCGATTCCTAATTTATTCAAAATATTTATAAGTATATTCTTCTCGTATTTGTTCTTTCTAAGAATGCGAGTCCCTTCTAATATTTTCTTTGATGTTGTTTCATTTTTCTTTATTTAAGCCTACAAAAGCCGCAAACGCCATTATAACATCATAAACGGGATGACATGTTACCTATTCTTGTAGTTGTAGTAGTTTCTAGTAGTGTTAGTAGGTAATTGTTTTGCACGTTTTCAACTGAAAATTAGCCTATTGAAGTTTATTCGAATGTGAGTTTAACGATTTACAATAACTATACTAAGTGTGATATTCAATTTAGAATTACCTTCTTATATTCCAAAGATTACAATTCAACATGCTGTTAACATTCTTCATCTGTTAGCTTATCTACTTCCCTTTCTGGTTACATCGTCATTCGAATTGTTCAACATACCCAACACACGTGTGCGTTACACTCGAGGAGTAAAAAAGTGAAAAAATCATCTTGAAAATAATCTCTTTACATCAGATACTAATCTCGTTCGATATATGTAACAGCTTAACTAAAAAAAAAAAATGTTCTCGGGCGCCTACGTTGCCTGTGGAAAGCTCCGTCTAATTTATTAAATACCATGCCAAATGAATTAGTGGGGCCCATTCAGTGGGAGCAGCGGACCAGAAGGCCACACAAAAGCTCTGAAACTAATGCCCATTGACAGGCTAATCATCGTACCTCCGTAACATCTTTTCCGCCATCCCAACGATCGAACGACAGAACTTGCCTGGACGGTTCAAGAATTTTAGTGGCTTCTCAACATACTCGCCAGCGTAGGGGCACTTGCTTCATAACATTGCGATGTTAAAAATATTTATTGATTTTAAACATCGCACACACGTTTCGTTGGTCATTTTTTTTCGTAATTTATAAACTATATTGTAGTATATATACTTGTATCTTTTATTCTACTAATTTTACAGAAAATCAACTATCCGCCAATGAATGATTGAGAATGCCATCAAAATATAAATATTTTTTATATATCTAAATTTTCGAGGGTTAATTTGTCACTTTATCAGAAACAAGTAAGTAGTTACCTATATTTAGAAAAATATAGGTAAAAAGACATAAATATGTACATATAAATAAATAGGATATGTAGGAAAAAGAACTAAATCTTTTTACCCTTTCGATAATACTATATTTTTCTAAATACGTGCTTGGTTTTGATGAACTGACAAATAAAAGCCATGAAAGCTTAGATGTATAAAAACAAAATTCACTTATATCTTTAGCCGCATCCCCAATCATTAATTAGAGATGTTTAAATTCTAAGAAACAAGCAGACGGAAAATTAGCACTTTCGGTCGACCACTCCGATGTCGGAGTTAATTTGTGGAGATGTAAATTTATCAACTACTAAAGGTGTGGAAAAATATTTAAATTACCCTAAGTTTGAGATATATTTCTTTTTTAGAGTTAGCTTTAATAAATTTTGGAAACTATATATCAACAAAAATCTAGATTTACCACAGTCAGATTTAAGAAATGCTACTCAATGAGATAAATTTCCCGTGATTTATAGTGACCTAGTTCTTGATGACCGTGCTTTTTTTTTTCTTTTCTTCGACTCTACATATTGGAAGTATTCTGCTAGCTAAAAAAAAGTTTGGTTTTTACCTTTTCGGAGAGAATAAATTAATTATTGTCGCGGAACCTAGCAACATATTTATAAGTAATTTTACTACGCAATGTGTTAGTTACGATAAGTTATTCCTATGGTGAGAAAAAAGTAAAGTATTAATGGAAGAATAATTTCATGAGAATTTAAGATGGAAATCTCATTATTAAAAGTGAAGATATTTGCTAAATTGTCGACTGAAACTACAGTATGTATCTATAAAGAATAACTACATAATAAAGTTGGTAAATTTTACTATTGCCCAGAATACTTTAGTATTGCTCTCTCTCAACACTCGTATGATGTTCGTAGGTAGTGCAATATGCAGTTTTATCAGGTCTCTCATAAGTATGGCTCTCTGAACATTGTACAATGCACACTCAAAAAAGAGAGGGTCTAGATTTCCATTATCATAACCACAAGCACATACGATGGACTCCCTTATTTTTAATCTATGCAGGTGTGCGGGGAATAAACCATGACAAAAACTTAATTCTGGTATTTGTTGGATAGAATGGCCTCGAAATTGTATATCTATCATGCCAGACCTTGTGGTTTATCAGCAGGTGTATTAACGCGTTCTCGGTAGGCCGAGCAGCATTCAACTGTTTCCATCGATCCCCACTCTTTCCGAAGATCGTTTTTTGTGGAAATCAAAAGATCTCTTCAATAAATTGGACAATTCTCCTCGTTGGAAGCAACCAATCTTGCCAATCCATCAACTTTTTCATTAGGTTCAATGTTCGAGTGACCTTTGATCAAATAAAACCGACTAACAAACTGTCTCCTGTCTCAATTGTTTTAGTTGTTATTTTATATATAAAGGGATGCATTTGAAATTTGTTGTTAAGGATCGCCATCAATACGCTTTTAGAGTCCGACTTAATACAAGCTTTACTAACTCGGCTGTTTTGGATATAATCCACCGCTATCATTATAGCCATCGCCTCAGCAGCGAAAATTGACATTCTACTATCCAGCCGAAACATTATAGTTATGTCTCAGAACCTATATTGCACATTCGCTTTCATTAAGTGTTTTAGAAGCATCTGTATATATGAATAATTTGCTATTTAAGTCGGCCGTTATTCTGTAGTGTAAGATGGAATCATTGGTAGGAATACCTACATAAGAGAGAAAGTGTACGTCTGGCTTAATTAAGAAATCAAAGTAGTTAACATTAGTATTTTCGTTTCCCATGATAATTTTGTCTGATTTGCTGACTGCTATTTGCTTCTGCAATAAGAGACACCTTTCAGTTTTTCCAATATTTCTTTAGGGTACTTAAGATAGTCAAATGAATCTATCTATTACATGTAATGGATATCCCTTTTCATGTGCTATGTGTTTTATTAAATTGAATTCTTTAATATATTCATTTTTGTTTTTAAAGCTGTCATTTTTTGTGAAATATGATGGTGGTGGTAGATTTTCTACATTATGCTGTATTCAAATTGTTCAACGTGTCTATATATTTATAGATCCAATAATATTTTCCAGGGAGGAGTGTCCACTTTCCTCCCTCATTTGAGGGAGAAAGGTTGCACTTTTCCTCCATAAGGAAGAAAAGTAAGTGACATTGACATGATGAAGCTGTACATCTTATAATATGTGATATTATTGATAGATGACATTAGTACATTCGACCCAGTTTGAGCCCATTTATGAGATAATTGCTACATTATTAGGTATTAAATTTCAAATAAACTATTATTAAACACTTTTAAAACGACGCTAACTTGACAGTTCTCAAAAAAATTTGACAGATTAAGCCTTACCATCTATCATGTCACTCACAGGTATGTTTTATTATTTTTAGACATTTAGTTAAAATTGGACTGGCTTGGAAAAAAATAGTATTCAAACCACGTAAGGAAAGTGCTATTGCAGGCCTTGTAAATTTTAGTTTATTGTGAATATTAGATATTGATGTTCAATAAAAAATTCTTGGTTTCATCTATATTATCGTCCTACAAGTAAAATATATAAATATATCTTTTTTTATCAAAATTGTAAAATTATATCATGTTTGTCATTTTAATATTAAATTACAGTAAAACAATATTATTGAGAAGTTGGATAAAACAACTCAATATTAAATATCTTACGTATGTGTACCACTAAAAGTAAGTTTTTATTAGAAGCCTTGTTGTTTTTTACTGCAATTATGTACAGTAAATGATTAGACTTTTATGATTCAGTCAGTCAATTTAGGCGACGATGTCTACTAATTATAAATTACAATTGGAATCATACATTGCTGTAGGTATTTAAACACTATATTACTATGACTTTACACTTTGAAATGTAGTCTTAACACATGGTAAAATTTAAAACAACAAACGTTTAGTGATAATCAAGAACTCATCCCTATGTAACCTGATACGAAACCGACATATTCTGCGTTCTATTTTCGTCCATATAGAAACCGCAAAAATATTTCAAGTCAGAAGAAGTTGATAATCGTATAGCCGACAGAACGTATTAGCAAAGCTACTAAATTCCTTACCATAAAAAGGAATACCTCAAAATAATTTATTTTAAAAACGTATGTACTTCGTTTAGAATAGAATAAAATAGACCTCGCTTTCCGAGAGTGTGCACGCATATAAAACTCGCTGCAGAAGAAATAGAAATATATATTGTTATAAATGTGGTCATATCGTGTGAGATATCAATACATAGCGAATTAAACAAACAACCTACAGAAGCTAAAATTAAGTGAAAACATTAATACCGATACCAGGGAGAGTAAGAAACCAGAAGAATAAACAACAGGTAAAATATACGCTTGTTAAAATGTTAATCTCTCTTTTAAGCATATAATATGTATATACCTCCATTATTTCTATCTTAAATTAAATTAAAGATTTATTTGCCACTGTCCAAAATTGCAGGGTACACTGAACATAAAGGTCTAAAAATCTCATTGTCATTCGATCAATTTAAGCCGAACAGAGAGGCTACTAATTTGCCGGTTCCAAATTATTGCGGTGTTATCCGAAACCGAAAACTACAGGTCCCTGTGCGTATAGGTATAGGCGCACTTACGTCGAATAGTTGAATATTATACGGCGCGCATGGTAAATAACATGGTCATTTACATTTTAGTCAATGAATTCCCCTTTGTGCGAGGACGCGTTCGGTGGGAGGAGCGCGACATCCGATATGCGCGGACATTCGATACGGGACCGGAAGTACGCAACGCATGCGCCTTACTTACACCGCGCCGGATCGAATTACATGATCGCCTCAGTGCTGGTGTCCGCAAGCGACCGGCCTTCACAGAGTCTACCACAAAACGCAGATATTATTCGTATACCTACATATTCTATTATTATAGCAATAACTCCTAGTGTTAATTACATATACTTCATTTATGTATGCGCGCTAGCGATTAACACAGACTCTGCCAACGAATCGGACAGTTGGAAATATAATAATTAAATAAGCTTTTATCAGTTTTGGAACTATCAGTTTACCAAATTCCGCTGTCACAGCAAATATAGTAACGCAAAAACATGAAGATGTAACCTTATTAAACATAATAAAAATACAAATTCCATTTTCAAAAGATACGTTCTTGACTGCTTATTCTCAATACCTACCTAATGATAAATATAATTACTTATTAATAGAATTTCAATCTTTTCTTAGTTGTTTTCTACTTGAATGGATAAATATTCAAAAGCAATCAAATAGTGTTCTTTCCATTATGTTTTATTACTATCTATAACAATATAATAATAATGGTTTATCAGTGGCGGCTGGTACTAAGGGGCAGAAGGGCACGGTCCACCCAACCACCAAGAAATTCGCATATAATTCAGCGCATTATTTTATTTTATTATTTTTACGTACTTTTATAATAATGGTATCAAAGTTTCCTTCCGCACCACAGACACTAGCGCGTATGCGAGCGCTCAGAACTATGTTCTGGGGCACTATTTCCGATGTACCTATTTCGAGTATGAATCGGGCGGCTCCGTTTATCGTCGCCATATGCGCTTTTATCGTCCCTTTGGGGTACGCAATTTCACGTCCCCAGTATATCTTGTATTCATTGCGGCTGCATTGTTTTCGACGAGTACCGCGCATGTGTAATTTCAAAGGCTTGAATTGACATTTATTATTAATGATGGAAGTTAATTGTGTGCAAAATCTTTAATCTTTTGAGGAAAAACTTTTAATTAAGAAGAAATGAAGGCGTATTCCTGATCTTCAAATAAACTACACTTCCACAGGTAAAACTCGAACTTACAATAGAGTATTTAATAAAAATATATATGAAAAATATGAGTGCATGGGGGGATGTTCACTAACAAATAAACTATGTTGTTTTATTTGCTTAATTTTTAAGAAAGACGTTAGTGCGTGAAATAAACAAAGGCTAAATGATTTAAAGCATATCGCAGAGAGGGCAAAGAAATACGAAAATTCCGTTTCTCACATGAATGCATGCGTGGATTTTAGTGTTCTAGGCAAAGTGGACATACGTTAACAGTTAAACAGTGCTTATTTGCGGCATAAAATAAGTACAACGAAGATGTTGAAAAAAATCGTCGTATTTTGCGTCGGTTAATTATGTGTATAAAAAACTGTGGAATCTTACCCTATGTTGGACAGTGTAAAATTGAAAAATGAACTTTCAGTAATTTATGAGCGCGATGATATGTGTGACGTAGGTGCAGGTGGTGTTTTGCCACTTTTAGTATTCATAACAGACAACCTAAAAAAGGTTTTGACGGAAACATACAAACTGTTGGATATTATTTCTACAACGCCCGTGTCTACAGCAGAATGTGAACGATGTTTTCTCCACCCTCAAACGTATTAAAACTTTTCTACTCTGTAGACTTAAAACGCCAGACAATTTTGCAATAGAAGTATAAATTTTGATGTCGTCGGCATAAGCACAGAACTGGGCAAGAGAAACCCTACTACAAATCGTTGATGTACAAGATAAAAAACAATGGTTCTAGATTAGAACCCTGCGGAACACCTGAAGATGGAAAGAATTCGTAAGACTTGGAACCATTATAATGTTGTACATAGTTAGATCTATTACTCAAATAGGATTCAATTAACTGCAGAAAAGAAGTAGTAAGGCCAAAGCAGTACAATTTCTCTAGCAAAATTCTGTGGTTTATATTATACTATCAAAAGCGCTACTAAAATCCGTATACACTTCCTGCATATAAACTGCGCGATATTGAGCAAATTATTAACTGTTGACCGCCTACGAACAAAATCCTGCTGATGAGGTGAGATGAAAGTCTTAAGATGCTCATATAGATGGTAAAGTAAAAAATTCTCATAAATTTTGACAAAATTTCATAAAATGTATAAGGGTCGGTAGTTATTCACTTCAGTTTTTGCACCTCTTTTGGTTCTTTGCCATAATTTAGAAAAAATCGACGTTTAAATTGATTAATGATAATTGCTAACGACATAGCAAAAACTATTCTAGTATCTCTTAATAAAACGATGGAATTATATCATCTCCAGAAATGTTATCATCAGAGAATGTTGGCATAATGTTTATTACTTCATTTTCAGAAATTAATGGTAAATTAATAGGAAGACTGCTATACTCAAACTACTATTTGCAAAAGGAGAACTGCCGAAATAACTAGAACAAAATTTATCAGCAAACGCATTACAATGTTCTGGGGGGTATCGATTAATATGTCGTTGTTGTCAGTGCATTTGAACCTTGATTATTCCGAATATATTGAAATATTTGTTTGGGATCACGCCCAATAGATATTTGAACAGACTCCAAATAATTATTATATGCAACCGAAATTTGCGATTTACACAGAGGGGGCAATCACTTGAATTGGTTCATATTTTCTTCAAATCCTGAAGATGGCCAGTTTCGGTTGAAATATGTAGCTATTATAATAGTATAATAGTACTATAATAGTAATAACGAAAAGAACACTATTCGATTGCATTTCATTCTTTCCATTTACGTTTATATAGTCTGACCAAGCGGGCGGAAAATGTGCGAACTAATTTACATAAACCTTGTCGCGCAGTACCCCTGACCGTCACTTTGTACGTCTGACAGCAGTATACAGTCCCGTTATTAACGATCATAGGGAAATTATTTAGTTAAAGTAGGAACATTTCAATTATTATGGAATCCATATAGAGCACGGGGTTAGAATCATTTGTAATTATTTAGCTTTCCGTAAATAACGTGTGTACAGTTTGGTTCTGCGTTCTGGTGAGTGAATGAAAAAAAAAACTTCACAATTAACTTTTTAAATACCCAGATTTCACATAGAAATAGAAAAATATACACAGATTGGTTCATTAAACTGACTCTTCTTTCAAGATTTTATGCTAAGCACCAATAAAATATAAAACATTACGGAATATCAACTTAAGAGATTCACTTTAGAGACTGCAATTTGATTTTGAAATTCGCCTCAAATCTCATTAACCTTAGGTAAGTAACTTTTAAACGGTGAGAGATAGAAAAAAGTTTCAATTACGGACTTGTACCATTGTAAAACCTGTAGAAAAAATCGTGTAATGTTACTATGGACACTCAGAAAAATACATGCGTTCGTTCAACAAAATGTTTTTTGTTATTTTATTTTGGTTGAACCGACATACATATTCAGTAATGTCAACAATAAACCGGTTGTACAGTCAACGTAAAATTTATGTTAAAATTTTAAACATACAACATAAAAATTATAAAAGCAATCGAAAAACTGTCGGAGCAAAAAATATTTTGTGTTGGAGAAATGTGCGTTGAAACAACATGCTTTTCTGTTCCCTCTAACATTAAAATTATGTTATACACTGAGAAACATTTTTTTTTCCGCAAAGAAATAGGATACCTTTGAAAAAAAATATATCACATAGATGCTTTCTTTGAAGTGATCAAACTACTTCTTTAAAATAATATCTTTCATACAAATAAATTAGCTTAACAGCAAAAAATATATTTATTTGAATATATGATGTCAGTACAATGTTTTTAAAGAATCTATTTCATATAAAGTCAGTATAGTTACAGACAATTAGGTAACTAGATTTAAGACAAAATTATATTTACCTAAATCATCACGTGATAATGTTCTAAACATATAATAGCAAAGTTTTCTGGCCTATAGTAGAAATGCGTTAAAAATATGTATAATACATATACAAATAATTTATATTTAGAATTCCGGTTATAAATATCCTCTAAATATTACCCAAAAACAGCTTGTCACGAATAGTTAAAATTTTTCCTCAACAAATTAAATATTGAATCAAATATATAACAAAGAATTTTTAATTAACTAAAGTAGATAATAAACCGGAAAAGTACCGAACTTTAATAAATTAGAAACCTAAAAAAATTAAACAAATAAAGCAACTTAAGAGTTCGAAAATGAACCCGAAAGTTAAACGACGTTTTATTCAAATACAAACATAATATTAATTAAAACCTATGCAGGTTAGAAAATATTTATACTTATAGTGGTATCTAAGTATTTTGGTGTCTTAGTGTTACTGTTTTAGAAGGAGAATAAGAGAACTATTTGTTTCGCTTTATCTATACCATTAATTTTCATTTAAACTATTCACAAATATCATATACATCACATAATCTTTCACCATCGAGAAAGCACGTTTCCATCTGTGAAAACTCCAGATTCGAATGACAAATTGGGTCTTTCCTCGGAAACTATGTGTGATTTGAAAGATTTTTTGGAGAAACGGCAAGAAGCGGCCTCAATGAATTTGATTTCCGTCATAGAAAAGCGGTTGAGTCATTTCGTTTATCACTAAGCGGCACCCAACAGTGTTTGAGAACATCAATTGGTGACGAGAATGATGCGTTAGATAAGAATTTAATAACCCATACTTGCGTTCCAGATTATAAAGATGTTTGACTAGCTTCTACTTCTTTTGACTTGTCTTAAAATGTTGCTGGTACTCTTTGACTAGTATAGAGATTCTTTGATTATTGTTAAACGGTTCACTGACTTCACGTTTTTCGCTTATCTAAACCGTTTGACTTTGCTTATTATTAGTAATTTTGTACAAATCCTAATTTGGAAGCTTCTACCTTCTTACTACTCTAATTATTTGAAGATTAACCAGTTTTAGATGTATCATCATAAAAAATTCTTAATTCTAATATTGGGAACGGAATGCTGTCCTTATTTATGCTAGCTATAAAAATCTCTTTACTATAATTTAAACGTTGGTATAAATTCCTTAATACCATAGGTACAATTTAAGAGCGAATGGGTAAAGGAAGGTAAGATTCGATAATTTATTCGATTAGTAAATTTATTAGTATGTCGGCCAAGAAATTTCTTACTAGTCATAGTTATATGCATCTTTTAAATTTAATTTTCCCTTTAAATTTAAACACTATACATTTTTATGGTTTTATTGCCATTTGAGTGTTGGTTGCATCTACCTCGGAAGGAAAGCTAACGCTATTAACGACTTTAATATCCTTATTGTTTTAGTACCATTATAAATTATACAAATCCGTTCAGGGCATCCGTCCCAACTTAACGGCAGTAGTTGGAAAAAAAACCATAGGATATTGCTAGAACTGTTTGTAGAAAAAGTACAACGTTATTAGGTTTCTAAAGTTTCAATTACCCTCACAACACTGGGTTATATATAAGTCGAACAATAAGTTGGCATATAAATCACTTGCTGCGTGCCCGTGTATTGTATTACAAAAATGTGTATAACACACAGACCTGTCAGTTAACATTAAATCACCCAATACCGACACTCATAACAGGAAATATCTCTTCAACTTTCACGTGACACGTTTAAATGTGTGTTATTTTAACCCACATTAAGTAAGCAATTCAAAGAAAAAACACCTCCATTTCGACGAATGTACAACGTATTACATAGTGGTAGAGAAGACTTTTATAAATGTGTACAACCCAAGACTCTAAAGAACACTGTGAGGCGTCTTATTTATTACATCATTCTGTCACTTGTTTACGTTTTATAAATAGAAAAATATGTAGATAGACTTCTCTCACTATAAGGATAGAGAGATTTGTGGAGTAGCCACGTGATATACCAAATTAATAAGAAAATAAAAGAAGAGATACCGAGCAAACTAAAATAAACAATCCATGACTCAACCGTATTGATGTGATGGCTGCTTGTTGGCATGGAAATCCATTTTCCTTCACTAATTTATGAGATGCTTTCCGATAATTTGAACAGTTAAACACAAAACCGAAATTAACGAAACTTCTAACGTCCCGCGTTACGTGAATAAACTCATCGAAGCTGTTCTCTGGTGTAACACACATCGACACATCCTACAAAAGAAAATTAAAGGAAAGATATAAAACTAGCCGTAGATAGGAAGAAATATACTTCTGATTCGTGTAGATTGCTTTATTCAGTGAGGACGTGAATAATATATCATCGCTGAGCGTATTGCCAAATTAATTTCCTGCTGAAGTGCAAAGTAAATCGTCGGCAATCAGCAAACAAACTTTTGTAAATTGAAGTTTAGTCGGCGTAATTCTAATCAATTGGAGGGTTATATTTCATTTAGTGGTTGGTCTAGGTATTCATATTCCCATTTTCTATTATCGAAGGATCCTTATAAAAGGGGTTATAAAGAAGTTACTTCATAATCCTAATCATTGAGGAACCAAAATATTTGTAGATGGCAGCACAAGAATATTCATACTAATCAGTGACAGCTTTCCATCTCTGTTTGATGAGAAAAGATTCGAATTTCGGTTTCACTTGCGTGAGGCAAAGCATTACATGGGATACCCAAACAATGCAGATCTCGCATCGCCAGATTATACCTTAAACTTATCCCATTAGTTAAGGTATATACGTGGAAATAAGATATAATGGGGAGACAATGTTAGTTTCCATTAACTTTATTTCCTCAAATTCACACTACAGAAAAAAAAAATAATTGTGCACAGGCAATAACAGTTTGCGAGTACTCGTAATTTATTTTTGTTAGTTGGTACTATTTATAATAGTTATGAGGTTTAGTATCGAACGTGTAGTAAATTTCCACAAAACGAAAAAAGATAAAGATTCTCCATATTCTTAGTGAAGAAATGGAATGCGCTCTCTTGTGTTATGGTGGATAATATACGTCGTACTTAAGACTTGAAATACACACCTCATAAATCTGGAAATCACTAGCAGTTCTTTAAATGGGGTAAAATAAAAACGAACTGAGTGTTACGATACTATATATAAGTACTATTAATACTTAACTTAATTGTTAATGAAATATCAAGGGATTAGTGGATTTATTGATTTAGTTGAAAAATGCCTCGATTATTGATTTATAATTAGAACATAATTGACCAAATAATAAACTGTAACAAATATATATCATTTAACTTAACGAAAAAGAGCTCATTTTACAAATCAATTCACTTTGAATCACCGTTGGTTTTATTCCTAACACTTCCTTTAATTCAATCCTTCTTATCCTATTATTTCCTTATTCCAACAGGTACTCCAATCAATATAATGTGAAAATAAACATTTGGGCTGGAATAATGGGTAAAGTATTCGTCCATCCTTTATATATAGCACAAATACGAATAATTTTAAAGCTTCAAATCTTGACCATGTATATATAATATTTGATTTCTTTTTTCTTGATTTTTAGGTCCTTAATATTAAAAGCATAAGAATACGACGTTTCGCTTATTGAAAAGCTTTTCAAGTATATAAATAAATGTAAAAATTGTAAATTATAAATAAAATGTTTTTGTTTAATAAATGACAAATTGTTTGTTTACTATGAATTTGAATATATTATTATGTTTTATTTAAAGATTGCATTTAAGATAGGCTGTTTTGATTATTTGTTTAAAATGTTAATTAAATAGTTCTTTACAAATATTTTATTAGTTATAAAATTAAATTATATAATTTTGTGAATATTGTATATCGGTTTTATCATTGACTGCATTTTTATGTTTATAAATTTGAATTATTTCAAGTATATACGTGTTTTTAAATTTTGTTCTTTGTTTTAAAATTGTTACGTTGTTGAAATCAAAGGTATGATTTTGATTATTTCATGTTTTTTTAAAGCTGTAAGAATTTTATTGTATTTTGTGTCCTTTTATTCTATTTTCCAATATTGTATGGTTTCACCTATATATAACCATTACAATTTTGACAGTCTATTTTATAACTATGTGTGATGTTTTACTTTTTTCAATTTTTGATTTTAATTTTGAATAGATTTGGTTTCGTAGTTTGTTTGTGTTTTGATAAGCAATTTTGTAATTATATGGTTTGAAAATTTGATTTATTTTTCGGATAAATGTTTAACATAAGGAATTTTTATGAATTTTGTAATTGTTTGAGTATTATTTATATTTTTTGTTGATTTATTATAAAAGAAAGATTCTTTGTTTGAATATTTGTGTTATAAGAGAATTTGGATAATTATTTTGTTCTAGAATATTTTTTGCTTTGTTAATAGTATCTGATTGAAAAACTGAACTGTAATTTTAGTGCTCTGTCAGCTAAACTTATAATAACACTAACTTTTTTGAGATAAAGGTTGTGAAGACTTAAATTTAGATAACGTCCAACCATGTTGGTTTAGTATACCATTGAGTTAAAATTTTGTTATCATTGTTGATAGTTTTAGGTCTAAAAAGGTAATGCTATTGTTTTCTTCGATTCAATTGTAAATTTTAATCTTGGATGAAAGGAATTAAAATTTTCAAGTAAAAGCTGGTATATTTTTTTCTCTAACGCGGTTATGCAATCATCTACATATCTTTGTAAAAAAATATTTCGAATTTATTTTATTTAAAAATTTTTCTTCTATATATTCTAAAACAATTTGTGCAATGAACTAGAAATTGGTGAACCCATTGCACATCCAAAAATTTGTTAATAAAATAATTTTTGTATTGGAAATATGTTTGTGTTAATTCTACTGCACTAATGAATTCTATGATAGGTATATTTGTAAAATTTTCAATTAATTGCCATTTTTTATGTATAATTTGTTTTGCTAGGTCTAATGGTGTATTTTGTGTATAGCGATACTACATCTAAGGATATCATTTTGAAATTGGTTTTAATTTAATATTGTCTATAAATTTTTGAATTGCCAGGAATCTTTTATATAGTAATCATTTTGAACGCGATATTTTTAAGGCAATTTGCTAAAAAAATTGATAATTTATAAAAAGGACTTTGTACATAAGAAACTATTGGTCGTAAAGGTATATTATTTTATGTAATTTTGGTAAACCATACAATTTTGGAGCTTGTGCATTGTGACATTGTAATGATTTAGATTCGTTTTTCGTAATAATTTAAGTAATTCCCATTTTTTTATTAATTCATTATTTGTTTTTAAAAATATTAGTTGGATTACTTTTAATTTCCTTATAAGTTGTATTGTCACTCACGTTAATTTTGGTATCATAATCTATTGTATTCATTATTACTGTGCTGTTACTTTTATCTAGTTTTAATATTATAATTTGTGGATTGTTTTTAATAATTTTTTTTGTTTGTTCGAATTCTTGTTTTAATGTTTTATTTCCTTTGTGTATGTGATGTTTTTTATTTTTAAAATTATATATTGTGTTTGTAATTTTTGTTCTTATATTGTTTTTATTTTCATTTGGTAATTCAGAAATTGAAGATTCAATATTAACTATTATATTATTAATAGGAATTTCGTTTGTGTTATAATCTAAAGCAAAATTTGGTCCTAATGATAGTGTATTAATAACATTATTAGGTATTATTGTATTTGAAATATTGGTTACCCAATTATTGTTTTGTATGGTTTTGGTGTTTTGAGTTGTTGGCTTGTATTTTAGTAGTTTTATTTTCTTTTGATGTTTGAGTTTAATGGTTGTAAAACATTCTTCATATTTAAAATTCAAATATTCTAAAATGTGTGTTTTGTATGTGTTGCTTGTCAAACTGTCAATTTTGTTTATAATGTAGATATTCTATTTGAAATGTAATTTATCTGTTGTGTGCATTCTTTATTAAAACATTTAATAATTTAAATTTGAAAGTACTTACGGTTTTTTCGATTTTGTCATTTAAGAAACTGCTATTACATATGATATGCTTAAGATTAAAATTAAGGAATTTTGGAGAGATGTTTTCAGTCTTGCACGTAAGTAGAAATATTCTTCTGCACATCTCCTGTTTCATTCCAGTAACAGAATATATTTCGCACAAAAGGGGGTGGAATATACGATTACAACATACTAACCAGTATATTTATCAGATCAACATTGATAGGAGTCTACTGGAGATCGCAGCGATCAACTCCAAGTACCAGGGGTAAAGCCTTGGGCGGTTTTTACAACACCCTAACCACGTGTCCCCTCCACCTATGATGAACATGTAGTGCATGGATTTTTGGAGATAATTCACTTTTATTTTCAATCAAAAATGATCACATTTTGTCGTGTTTACGCTTTTTGGTAAAACCGCGAAAAAGGCAAGTCTAAAGTGAATAAATGTTATAAGAAAAGGAGATACCCCTTGATTCAAAATGCTGACGGCTTTCTGTCAATGTGCAGAGTTTTCAAGTTCAAAATAAAGAGGTCTTGAATCAACTATCAATATGTTTCACTTAAAAGAATGAACTGCTTGTACAAAAAAAAATATTATTTTCGAAGAAAAGCGTAGGTTTAAAATTATATTCGCTTTGAAGGTAACATCATGTTGGCCATATAGAAAACGCAAAAACTTTTGGTTTAATGCAATTCTTTTGAATAAAAAGGATATTGCTCTCGGTGTAGTTTCAAATGGACGCACCTTCGCCATATTCTACACAAGTTGTCATACAATTTCTTAATGAAATTTTTCCAAATCTTCTGGATCGTCACTACTTCAAAATGTTTTTATTTGCTACAGGTACTGCTGTTAGCAGCTAGTTGTGGTACAAAACTTAAAATAAAATTATTCCTATGTTTTAAACCTAAACATTGTTTCGCG